>VXBO01002531.1:693992-727386 GCA_013400135.1 Rhinoptilus africanus | reverse complement strand
CAATACTTGGACCAGTATCGTTTCACNAGGGGAGACAGGATTAATGTTTACAAGTATCTAAAGGGTGGGTTTAAGGAGGATGGGGACAGACTCTTTTCAGAACAGGACGAGGGGTAACAGGCACAAGCTGGAACACAGGAAGTTCGGACCAAATATGAGAAAAAACTTCTTTACAGTGAGGGTGACAGCACTGGAACAGGCTGCCCAGGGAGTTGTGGAGTCCCCTTCTCTGGAGACTTTCAAGACCTGCCTGGATGCAGCCCTGAGTACTGTGCTCTAGGCAGTGCCTGGATGCAGCTCTGAATACTGTGCTCTAGGCAGCCCTGCTTTGGCAGGGGGTTGGACTAGATGATCTCTAGAGGTCCCTTCCAACTCTGAAATTCTGTGATTCCGTGACTCTGTGACAGGAAACGCAGTTTACCTTTGAGCAGTATGTAGGACACTAGAAACTTGACCCTCCTTCAAACACAGCCCCTAATCCAACAAAGGCTAATTATTCCTGAATTCTAAACAGATTCACATATGAAGGCAAGCTGGACTGCCAGGCCCCCTCTCTCAGTGGAAAGGAATGAGAAGGAGGGGTATAAAGAGGCAGATGGTATATATATATAAGGCATGCTTTGTGTAGCTTTCCTATTACACACACAGGTTTTTCATTTGCACCTGTTTCTACCACTCAAACACCCAACTATTTAAAGACAGTCTGCAAACGGAGACAGGAGTGAGGGTGTGGAGGGTAGATGAGATGGGATTCATTCTTTGCATTCTCTTCTCTGATATTTTACAGGTCCTTGATTCCCCTTTATAAGGCTTGTTTTCAACTGCTTTTTCTCTTTCAAAACACTGCAAGTTGGCCTTTAAGAATCCAAAGTGGCTGGACAGCTGAGAAATTAGCATTTAAAGTGGGTTTTTTTACATATTAAATACCCCCAGGGAATTTTCTGGAGAAACTGCACTCCATTAAATTAAGGGCCAGGACTTGGGCATCACTTGTGCTGAAATAAAACACAACCTCCAGCAAGGACATCTCATCAGATGACTGAAGTTAATATTGGTTGAATGTTTACAAAAATCTTTCCCCTTCCTTTCAAAACTTGTCAATCCACTTTGGAGCATTTCTGCTTCATAGCAACTTAAAAAAAAAAAAAAAAGAGGGGTGGGAAGGCAAAAATGCAACCTTCTAGGAAAGCAAAGACAACTCAGGTTTATTTAATGTGCTAAAAGGAATAATGTTATTTTGCATCTCTTTCCATATCCTTTGGAAACACTGTGGAAAAGCTAATTTTTTCCTGTTCATCAGTTCCGCAGCCCTTCCCTGTTCAAAAAAGAGGGGTCCTTTACAGAGCACAGAAAGAGATCTGCTCCCCACTGTTACCTGCAACAGCAGGGACCAAAGAGCACAAACCAACAGCAGCTGCCCACGTCTCCAGATGCAATTATATTCTTCCACGGAGGAAAAATAAACGAGTACATCAGATGCTGAATGCTGACCAGGAAAATTCCACTAATTTATTAGATGTCTTGTCCTTTGTAGGATAGTTTGAGCCAAACAACTCTGCTTATTTAAGTACAAAAAACCTTCAGAGTCACAGGAGATTCCAGAAATGCCAGAACCTTGAGCATTCTGGCACCTCCGTCACCACAATGAGAATAATCTCTCACACCTACTTCTCTGCTCAGGCCGATCACTGCATCCATAGAAATTTTAGGGTCTTTGGCCCATCTTCTTCAGGGTTCGATTCAGCTGTAATTAGAGAAAGCAAAGATCAGAAAGATACATAGTGATTGACATACACTACTGTTCACCTCATCTGCCATTATCCAATGCCTCTACTCCTTCCTCTGACTCTCAGACAAAAAGAGCTCTCGTGCCAAGTGCAGCCAGTGTGAAAGTAGAAGGGGAACTAGTAAAATGCCCTCCTCCTCCCCAAGACAGCAGAGGAAGATGTGGGGAGAAGAAAGGCTGCAAACTTCTAGCAGTGCTATCGCAACCCTGTATTGCTCAAGTCCCCACACCTCAGGATTTTGCTGCCTAAGCTTCCAGTGTGCAGCAGCCTCCGTCGGGAGAGTGGAGCAGTGGTAGAATGTCACCTCCTGGCTGAGCACAACACTGAAGTCATCTATGCTCTGAGAATCTTTGAGGACAGTTTCTAGAGCCGTAGTTATGAGGGCAGAGATACGATTTTGGTTGTGTTACTGATAGGAACACCACAATTGCCTAGAGACAAGAGAGGCATTGCCCTTGGACAGTAAAACCCTCCTTCTCTTCCACTGTGGCTCAAATGAGCACTTCTCACACAAAATCATACCATTCTACAAAGGCCAGCAGCTGCTGCTTAAACCACCTGCCTTTACCCAGTGCCTCGAAGAGCTGGGACTCACCCCAGCAAGGCATCACACAGCTGTCTCACCAAGAATGCCTATTCTAGGGCCTGCACAGCCCCATGCTTGCCCCACTTCTACAGAGCTACACAGATCTCCCGCCCTCACCTCCTCGAACTTGTGGATCTGGCGGATGAAGAAGTCCCCATAGCGTCGAGCAACCTTTGTGTCTGCGATGTGGATCATGTCCTGGGGAGGGAACAGCACGAGGTCAAGAAAAGGATCACAGTAGCAGGGAGACAGCAAGCACCGACAACCAGGGAATAGTAACAAAAGGGGCTTCACTCCAGCCCTGGTTCAACATCACACATACCTGACCTGTGCTAGTCCCACAGCAACATTCACACAGAATCACAGAATGGTTCGGGTTGGAAGGGACCTTAAAGATCATCTAGTTCCAACCCCCCTGCCATGGGCAGGGACACCTCCCGCTAGACCAGGCTGCTCCAAGCCCCATCCAGCCTGGCCTTGAACACTTTCAGGGATGGGGCATCCACAGCTTCTCTGGGCAACCTGTTCCAGTGCCTCACCACCCTCACAGTAAAGAATTTTCTTCCTGATATCCAATCTAAATCTACCCTCTTTCAGTCTGAAACTATTGCCCCACGTCCCGTCATTCACTTCTCTCTGTGGGCTGCCTTTGCCTGGGATGGGTCCCAAATTCACAATGTATTCACTTCCCCCAGCCTTGCACACTCTGCCTGGTTTTGTCTCTTTGTTTTTCTCAATTTGACAGTCCCAAGCCCAATTCATGCTCTGCTTTCCTCTACTGGCAGCTGAGAGTTGTGCTATCTACCAGGAGAGCTAGGCTGAGACATAGCATGAGACTTTACAGGAACAGGTCTACTCAAAAGACCAAGAACAAGGGGTAACCTGTTCTTCCTAGCAAGAAGTGTAATGGCTACTGCTGTCTTCTTCGAAAATGAAGTCCTAAAAGACTCTTTGCTATGCTTCCTGCTGCCTGGAACTACGGGGGCAGGATGGTGACAGGAACATACCTTGCGTTTAGATTCCTCCTAGAGCAGATAGAGCAAAATGCTGCTCCAGTGAAAATGACCAAGCAAGATCCCTGCTTTGTCAAGCAAAAGAGAGATGTCAGGGAGACGTATAAAGCTGACAATCCCTCCTGACACACTGATAGCGCTACCTACCAACTGTCACCTCTCTAGAACACTGACAAACAGTTCCCTCTGTCCTAGGGAAGATATTTAGGATGTTTGTTTTCTGGGTACAATGACTGCCCAAGCTGCCTGCGATATCCCATCACTGTTCATCCACTGACACTTCTATTAAGCAGGGCTACAGCTTCGCTGCGGGCAGCTAAGCCCTTCACATGGCAAAGGAGGAATGGATGTTTCCCACAGACTGGAGAAAAGCCACGTGTTCGCACTTGCAGAATTTCCTGGGTGAAGGAATTTCCTAGCCAGCAAGGGGCAGATACCAACCTTATCAATATAGAAGTCGACCTCAGAGGCAGACTGGAACTCTCCATCCAGGGCAGATATGCCACTGGTCCATACCAGGTTCTTCATCTTGTGCTTGAAGACGAGCAGTTGGATACGAAACTCCTGCTCCGTGAGGTCTAAGAAGCCAGCCAGCTTGGCCACAGGCATGGTGGTGTAGAGCTTGAGGAAGCTACGGATGGTGGAGAGCTGGGCCTGCTGCTGAACCTCATCAGCAAAGACCTTGAGCTGCTGCAGGAAGGGCTCCTTGTGGTAGTTGGGGTGCACGTTGTCATAATTGGGCACCACAGGGGACAGGAACTTGGGGCAAGCGTAACTGAAGAGCTCCTCATAGACTTGTGCATCACCCTTCTGCATGCGTAGCATCTTATCCCCGTATTTCTCTCGCAGCTGCAAGTGGATACTCTCATCTATGCGCATGGGGTACATGGTGAGGGCGATGGCCAGGAGTGCGTGCATCTGCTCGTTCTGCTTGTTAATCTGAGACAGAGAGGAGAACCTGTTAGCCTGTCAATGTGTTCAGGCCTTATGGTGCAGGAGGGAGCTGGGAGCTGTGTTTTTCAGAGGTAAAGACCCTTTACCCAGAGCACTGATAGTCCTAATGCTCAAGGTGGGCAGCACAAAGCAGCAGTGCCTCTGGGCACAGCAGAGGAATGCCACATCAGGGCTTTCATCAATGAAAAAGAGGTCTGGAGAAGAGTAAAGAGTGAATGTATCCAGAGCCATAGAGAACCTGGAAAGCAGAGGAGAAGGGAAGGCAGACAGTTTAATAGCCATCTCCTGAGCAGGGACAGTTATCAGGGAGGCCACTGATGAAAAGACTGAGAAGATTTAAGCGAGTGTGTGATCAAGCAGCCAGCTGTGTGGTTGAATGGGCATACCAATTTTAAGAACGGCAGAATTTGGCTACACAAAGAGTTAGAAATTAATCATAAGGATGAAGAGGACACAGCAGCAACACTGGGTAAAACTGGCACCAGAGACAACTTAGGTGGAAAGAAACATAAGCTTTTTTTCATCCATGCTGAGTTAAATAGCCTGTGAATGGTTATCTGATAATGGAAATATACCCAATAATGGCAGTAGTCTGAAATGTAGGACTGGACCAGGAACAAGACTGAGTGTGAAGAAGCATCGACAAGAGTATCATTTGCAGCTGATATTCATTAACAACACTGTCTAGAGGGAGACAGCACATGGAGCCAGGACAACTACACGGTGAACAACCAAAGGAACTAACAACACAGAGAAGAGGAAAAATTGCAAATATGGCAAAAGAGACCAAAGGATCGATTCCCAGTTACCACCAGCAGCATAGTCCAGAAAAATAAGGCTGAACTGTTAGATTTAGGTTATCAGTTGACAGAGGACTGGCAGGAAAGAAGACAGCAGCCTTTTCTTTTGGGAAGCCTAGACCTATTCTATCTCTTACCATCTCGTACTTGTAGGTTGTCCTCTGAAACATGCTCTTGGTCCTCTGGATGTAGAGGAGGATGTTGGCAAAGACACGGATGGCATCCTGGTAGCGCCGCATCATAAGGTATGCGAAGCCCACGTAGTAATAGGTGGTCACCTGGCACTCAGGCACCCGGGAGTACATGCTCTTTTGAAGGAATGACCAACACACTATGTTAGTAGGGCAACAATCACCTTTGATCCAAACAGCTTGTTACTCAGAATCCAGCCACCTCTGCCTTTGCTCCCATCCCAAATAATGGAGAAGGCTAATTCAGGATACCTTACCTCCCACCCATCCTTGCAGCAGCTTCCTCACTGTTACTACATCATCCCATTTCCCATGTGCTCCAGTTGCAGCTTCCTGCAAGCAGAGGACTCTTGCGCTGTGCCTAATATTGCTTTGCTGGATTCCCTTTCCCCCTGTTTCACTCCACACCCTGTGGCAGGCAGCACACGCATAGATCTGGGCCAAGGCCCTGTTGCAGAGGGACGTCCGTTAGGCACTGTTATCACAAGTAGCACCCAAGTCCAGGGCAAACACATGCAAGGTGGGAATAGGCACAGTGAGAACAAGAGTCAAAAATAAAAGAGTGAGTCACTGACCAAGGTGGGAACAGTGTGTTCAGCTAGCTACCACTGCGCTACCACTTACAGTTCAAATAATATTCCCTGCAACAACACTGCCTTGCACAACACGGCAAACTTCCTGAAAAACTAGGCATTTGTGCTGCAACAGCATCAGGCATTGACATATGGCTTGGTTTAATGCCAAAGCTCCACATGCATAACGCACACAAGTGTGGAACTACACCCTTCTGCCAGCTAATCTATAAACAAACTCCTGATGACTACAACAGCTACAAACACCTCCTCAGCTGGAATATTCACTATGGCAATCTTTCACCAGCATGTCTGAACAGAGGCATTTGGAAGACTGCAATGGAGGGTTTAAAACATGTTGTATCACCTTCTTGTTGAGCTCAATGTTCTCCAGAACCTTGATTGCTTGGTAGTAATCCCCCAGCAGAGAGTGCAGACGCAGCAGCCCAACAAGGCTGAAATAGCCCAGCATCTTGTAGAGGGAGTGGCGACCATATTCACCCGCCACGCTTTCAGGATCACCTAGGAAAAAAAGGAACCGGGATGCTATCCTTCAAGGAAGCAGGCTCCGCTTTCAACACTTCCATGTCTAGAGGCAAAAGGAGCAAAACCTCAGCTGCAATCACCATCATCTCACATAAGGCAAATGGAACCTTTTCCCAGACAATCCATCCAATGACTAAAGGTTTGATCCAGCTCCCAAACAAAGCTAAGAGAGCTCGGTCAAATCAAAGGAAGGCAGCACAGACATCGGTATTGCCTGGCATCACCCAGCCAGCTCACCTCCACTTGTGTAGACCTCCAGCTGTCGGTTGATGTTGGATTTGTCCACCAGAGAGTGCAGCACGTTAAGGACACTGTGGACGTTCCAGATCTTGGGGTTGGAACGAAGGAAATCAATTTCCTCTTCAGACTTCTTGGCTGTCTTGCAGCGGTACTGGCTGAAAGACTGGAACTACAGGAAAAGGCAGAGATATGATGATGAAAAGCAGGTTTGGAGATGTCAGCTAAGTGCATCAAGCTCACAAGTTGATCACAAATGCATTACAATAAGCTACAAGTCACATGAAAAAAAAAAAAGTTTCATCTGAGATCACCTGGCAATCAAAAAAGCAAATTAAACCACCATTAAAGCACCTAATGAAAATCAGATACAATGCTGAGACAAGGCTTTAAAACAGAAAAAAAGAATAGAAGTATCTCTTTGACAATTAGGACAGGTAACTAAACAGAAATTTGCTGTGTGAATAGGCAGCAAAGAGAACGATCCAAGTCATAATATCTATCTACATACACACACATCTTTTTCTACAAATGCACACATCCTTTTTCATAGAAGCCTGACAAGACTGTGCTTGAGGAATTCCAGGCAAAAACCGTAGCGTTTGAGATCTGTGTTACTGCACTCAGAACACTAAGGGGAAGAATATTTTCTAACATCAAGATCCTAGACCATAGATTTCTAATCAGGTCAGCAATCTGTCAGTGGAAGCATAAAGGCCCTACTGACTAAGAAACACAAAAGTAAAGTAAGACCATAGAACACGATCAACCTAGTTTGAACAAGTATCTTAATAAAGTCTTTGTGAATATAGCAGATTTCAGCCAGGCTGCTTTGCACAAATCAAGGTGAGTTTAAAAAAAAAATAATCCCCTAAGCAGCAACTGAAACAGAAATATCAACAGAAGCCCAGGACTGTCCAAAGAGCTCCCCGTAACTTAAAAATCTGTATATTTACAACTAGTTCATCTACCTGGTGACCCAGAAATAACAGGGCTCGCCAAAGCTTTTTGACCTGCAATGGTATCCTAGCTATGAAAATCACAGAGAAGGAGGAGATGGAAAATTTATAGTCCTAATAGAGGCAAGGCCACCCCAAAATGGCCTGGTCTTATAGTCATATACCTGGTATATGAATTCGTCAATGATATCCCACAGCCACTGGTTGGGCAGCTCCAGAGGAGCAGGGCCATCAGCATCTGCAGAAGAACATTAAGTACCAGATTAAAGGCTTAATACCTTGAACGAGAAGAGTGGCAGAACTGGAGGAGCAAACAAATTAAAGAACACAGTAACTTCCCTGAAGTGGGAGATGCAGCAGCAGATGAATAAAGCTTCCAGTCGGGCTGTGATACGTAGCTTTGGCTACCTCAACTGCCTTCACTTTTAAAGAATACGAGTGCACGTGGGGTAATCTCTAGAGCATGACTGTGCGGCAGCAGGGATTCTCAGAAACTGCGCAGATTGTAGGTATTTATCCTAAATGATCTATTCTCCACAAGAAATCTGGCAGGGAGTCACAAACACTAAAATTTGTTCCAAGGGGAGTCAAGAACAGTAAACAGCTGCGAAACACTACAAGTTCTCTCCAGTTTACAGCTTCATTTTGCTTTTTAGTAAGGATAAGTAAAGCAGTTCCCAGCAAGGCAGAAAGCTAAATAAAGTTTTGTTCTTCACAGTATTTCAGAAAGCACTGGAAACTGCGCTTTTTGAGCGTTTATATGCATGGATACAAAGCGCTCTTCATTCAACAAACTCAAATATATGGAAAACTCAAAGACTACTTCTCCCTATGAGCTATAAACGAACATGTTCCAGTTCTTCTGACACTTTTTCAGCTCTGTCCTCTACATCTACTCTTCCCCTCCAAAATTCACAAATCAGAAACAAATGGCAGCAACTCACTGAGGATGTAGTTGAAGAGATTGCAGTAGTTGTAATAGGATTCAAATCTCTGCTCCAGCGTGGGCCCCCCCTGCAATGACAAGTCAGTACAGTCTGTTTAGTTTCAAGCACGGCAGGAGTGAGTTTACGGGCAATAGCGTATGAAGGACAGTCAATAGTCACAGCGGTAGAGGGTCTATTTCAGAAATGTTAGAGCCAATGTTCAACCAGAACACCCACCAGCACCATCCAGAAAATCTAAAATTGTATCACTATTGTCCCACAGAATAGGGATGACTTTTCACATACAGGTAGCTTCTCCCAGGACAACTGGATGTTCAAACCTTCTGTGAACAGGATTCATTAACTTTCCTTGCCCTCCCCTCTGCTGACCAGACTTAAGAGCTTCCTGTTACCTTCAGCAGCTTTCTTTCCTTCTCCCCTCATGAGAGGCCCTAATAGTCTGACAATTCTGCTTCTAGACAGTATTTCTAAATGCTTTGAAAGACCTGCAAACACAGTAGGGAATCAATTCTCCCTAGAATCATCTTCCTTGTTTCACCTGGAGACACCCAAGGGCAGTCTGGGAACCACTAACAGCACAATTTAAGAAACCGGTCTCTCCTGTTAAAGCCTGATTCAGGTTAATACAGCAGCCTTTTTAAAGTCTCCATTTCTCCACCCTCTGGTCCACACCAAAACTGCAGTTATTATTCATTTACCCCATGTGTCACATGCCTGTTCATCTTCTTTCATGAAATAACCAAGTACTACTGTGATTTTCTTATTGTCCTCAAATAAGCTTAAGAAAAAAAAAGAAAGTGATGTTTGTTTTGGTTTACAGACCATTAGTCATTTTGTTTCCTTCTCCTGTATCCTTTACAGTGCCCATGCTTCCCTCTCTGCAAGGCATTCTGACCCCATGTGTTTCTTTAATCACAAATAATGCACCCTCGTCTTTTAACACTTCCTTTTACCCACCTGCTAATCTGAAGAACAAAGAGCCACAAAGAAACACACTAAACCAACTGATCTATACATCTTACAACTACAGCTCTATTAAGAAGAAATTTCAGTCCTGTTCCAACACCTCCTTCTTCCCTAACTCACTAACAACATATTCTGGTTTGAGGTAAAACTGAACCCACTTTCTGTTCAGTAATTTTATTTCTTAGCTAGGCCTCTTCTAACTCTCTGAAATCAACAGCATGTTGTGTCTAAAACAGTTTGTTCAGAGTGATAAGGCAGTTTGTGCCAAGGAATGGTATGCAGCGAGGCTCTTGCTTATACTTATTGCTATAACAACCAAGGTCAGCTAATTTCGTTATTTGCCCCACTGGAGGGTCAGAAGTGGAAAAGTGTAGAGGGGTCCCACCTGTGGGGAGGAGCAGACAGGAGAGGTGACCCAAAATTGACCAACAGGGGTATTCCATCCCATCTGCCCCATGCTCCGTATAAAAGCTGAGGGATTAAAGGGTCAAAGCTCTTCCTTCAGTGGCTAAAATGTCTGAGGAGGACCCTGTCAGTTCATCTGCCTTTGATCCCAATCCGTGTGTTCCTGACTCCAACTCTGGAACTCAGTTCCCACCCCTTGCTGAGTCCAGTCTGGGACTTCCCCAGTGCCTGCTAGTGACATCATCCTGGGAGCTTAATATGGTTTTGTATATACTGTATCTATTTCATTATTTTCCTTTTTATTTTATTATTAATATTTCATTAAAGTAATTTAGTTTCTTGTAAACTCATAAGTCTATCTCTCCTCCTCCTCTCCGCATATGAGAGGTTGGGGGGAGCATTTGTCACCAGCCATTGGCCAATTTGGCCAAAACCATAACACCACAACATCTGGTGTCAGTAATAAACTTTTACAAAACAGCCTCCTGAAAACTCAGACCAGGTTTTCTTATTCATATATGTGCCAGGGAAACCTGCACACTCATTACAACCCAGCTTGAGGAGACAGCTAATGAGCTTCAGAAATGTAATCAAGTTTTTCTTGCTTTTCAGCAATCCGCAAATCCTTACTAAACTATCAAAAGGCAAGAATAAAGCTTCCCTAAAAGCAACTTGACCTACAGCTCAGAAACCTATCCAATCCTGTCTTGCAAAAATTATGGAACCACTGACTCTGGGGTGAACGACTGACTCTGGGGTAGCAGGAAAATTCGGCAAGTTTTATGATATGGAGAAGCCAGCATGCAACCAGCAGGAAGACACAGGACAAGCACTCACGCTGACTTTGGCATAGATATGCCTATAATACAGCTCCTTGTACAGGATGAGGAAAACAGCATCTGGAAAAGATGACAGAACCTGACATTAGTAAGCCACAGGGGCTAGGCAACTGGATCTCTCAGATACACTGGTGGTGCTCCTCCTGTCACAGTAATAAAGGGAGACACAAAAAGATACTTCCTTCAGTCTGGAGTTCTTGCCAGGCACCTACTAAAGGCATTGCCAGAGCAAACAACGATGACTGACTCAAGCAGCAGCAACACTGTGCATCTGCTCATTCATGTATTAAAAGTAATTTAGATCCTTCTTGCTCTGACAAGCAAAGAACAAGTAAAACACTTACCGTTTCCAACCTGAGGGGCAATGGCCTCAGCCTCTGGCCATGGGGTATTCTTAAAAAACCTTTCTGTTAGCTTTGTCCAGCTGAAAGATAGACAGACATGTGGTATTATAAACCATTTCTCAGCATGACAGTGTTGGAGCTAGAGATCACAAGATAGAGGATTTGGCTTTCACGGAAGCAGAGCACCACCACCATCCCCTTTTAGTAAGTCCAGTGGTGAAGCAAAGAATAAGAATGGCAACCTAAGCAGCAAAAGTCTTTAATTTGTCCCTGAAACATGGAACAGTTGTGTATGTTACTTTCACATTCCCCTTATGGTAAGCTAGCATAGCTACAAGCGGGAGTGAGAGTATCTGTAGGGAACAGACACAACAATTACACCTCACAGCTTTCTGCAAACTGCCTAACTCGCGCTACTGAGGTCACTTTTTGCTGCCTCCATAACTGTTAGGCACGAGATCAGTATTTTCTTTCAGATAGGTGACAACTCACTTAGACTTCTGTTAGATCAATAACCCAAAAATATCTGGCTTTTTTCCACAGTGATCAAATCAAACCTCATGCTGTACTTTGGAAAAGGCTCAGGTTGGGAACAAAACAGCTAGTCAGCCTTTCCTTTTAAAAGCAGGGTGCATTTTCATCGCAGTTTAAACAGTGAACCCCCTTGCGGGAAGAATGGCTTTGCACCTGTTTTCATAGATGTCCTGGATCTCGTACACCTTCTGGTCAATTACATCGCTGGAAACACGGCTGGCCTGGAGCTCGTACACCTTCTGGTCAATGAGATCCGACACCGTCTTGTGAAAATACTGAATGAAGTTTTTGATCACTTCGGGGATCACCTGGTAAGTCTGCTGCTCATACTGCCGCTCGTAGGCCAGGTCTTGCTTCGGGTCCCCTGAGGCAGAAAAGAGGAGCGGCGAGGCGGTAAGCAGGCCCCGGCCCGGCCCGGCAAGACCCAGCTGGGGGCCAGCAGGCCCCGGTCTCGGGCCGCGGCCTGCTGGCTCTGTCGGGCCGGGCCGGTAAAACCCAGCCGGGCGCCAGCAGGCCTTGGGCTGGGCTGACAAGACCCAGCCGGGCGCCAGCAGGCTCCGCCGCACCCGAGGGCCCGCCGCCGCGGCCCGCACTCACCCGTGTGCATATCATAGTCGTTGGAGTAGGCGTAGGGGTCGTAGGCGGCCTGTGGAGAGAGGGCGGCAGCCAGTTACAACCGAGCGGCCCCCCCCGGGTTCCCCCCGCCGCCCCGGGACCCTCGCCCCGCACCTCGTTGTCGTAGTCCTCCCCCGGGTAGGCCATGGCGGCGGGGCCGGGAAAGAGCTCCGGGAAGCAACGCGGGCCCAACCAGGAGTGAAGCGGAAGAGAGAGGGAGGGACCAAGGGCGGAAAGGGCTGCGGCGACGGTGCCGGGAGGGGGTGGGGGGCGAGACTGCGCCCTTTCACTGGTTGAAGCAACTGTCTGTCTTCAGCGGGCAGAGCTGTGATGGGCCTGGTGCGGCCCACCCCTCGCTCTGATTGGAGAGCGTGCCTGCCCGTCAGTCCTCCCTGGGCATCGCCTCCGCCGTCCGCCCCACCTCTCTCCTCGCCTTTCTTCTACCCGCTCCCTCGAACTCCCCATTGGCTGCGCCCACTGGGGCGCGGCGCCTCCGATTGGTCGACAGGNGCCTCGGCAGGGCGGAGAGGCTGCGATGTGGGGAGCCGGTAGAGCTTCGGCTTTTCCCTCTGCGGGGCCCCTGGAAGGAGCCGGATCTGCTCGGTGGGCGGCTTGGGGAGGCATCGGTGCTCCTGCCAGGGGAGGGTGTCCGTCGGGGGGGAGGGCCCGTGGCCGGCCTCAGGAGGAGGGAAGGAGAGCGCTACTTACCGGGCATCTCTGTCTCCTGCTTCCCCTTCTCCGGGCTGGGCCAGCACCAGCACGGTTTGGGCCCTGCACCTGAACTCGAGCGCTGGGATGGGGTGTTTCGGCAGGGAAATGCTCCTGTTTCCTCTGCGCTTTGCAGTGATTGCTTTCGTTTCTCCATAGCTCTGAAAAGGCTGCGTGAAGCTGCCAATAGCAACGACTTGGACACAGGTAAGAATTCTGCCAGTCCTACTCGGGACCTCTTTCTGGAAGGGCAGTTTTGTCGAGGATGTTTATTTTAGGAGAGGAGGAAGAGGAGGGTGCGGATAGTTTGCAGGCATGGCGCTTTAGATTTTGCAAATCTAGAAACTGCTTTTCTGGACCCTTGCTTCATTCTCTGAGCAGAGTGAGGCTGTTACAATATTTGCTTTTTCACTGCATCTGATTCATAGTGTAAGTTTTCCAGCTGCCTCAAGCTAAACCAGCACTGCACTGTTCCAGCTTTTTTTTGGAATGTAACTTTGGCCCAGTTGTAAGCAACAAGAGAGCAGTGTTGCGGTAAGGTGGAAAAGTTATGATTATCTAAGCCATACCCTGTGTGATGAGACAGTATGACCCAGTAGATCAGAACCAGGCCCAGTGCTGGACTCTGCCTCTCACAGTGACTTCAGAGAAGGCTTGTGGCCTATTTGTGACTCCCTTTACCTCTCTGTACTGTAGATTAGGTGGGGTTTAATATGAAGTGTTCAGCAGCAATATTGGCATATGTTGTCCACTGCTTATCATTGTCCCTCCTTAGACTCTATTGTCCCCTTAGCTGTGCTGGCTTAAGCTGTTCATTGGGCCATTCTTTGAACCGAAATGAAAAATTCTGTTGTAGAATTGTAGAAACTGCCAGTATATCAGGATGGGGGTTTGTCTGGCGTGCTTCACCCTTCAGCTCCACAACACAGCCGTTTTCATTGGATAAAGTTCATCTGTGAGGTCTGTCAGTACAGAAAGGCCTGGGTTCACTCACCAAGGCAAGAGGAAGAATGGAAAAATGAGGCTTTATGAAAGTCTTGGTTTCAGTCCATCTTAGAGTTTTACACCTGTATTTGTTACAGAGGTTCCCCTGTTTACAGTCCTGCTGTGTTTTGTGTACTCTGCAACTTGAGGAAGTGTTTGATGATGAGTTTATTCTTCATCAAATGTAAAAAGGTTTGCTATTTCCTGTGGTGGCACTGGGTGGGAGAGGTTATGTTATTTCCTACTCACTTCAGGAAAGGACTAGGTAAAACATTCCCCATTAATGGTTCTCAGTCACGGCACTGACAGTCTCCCTGTCTGTCTTGTGGAGTATCAAATGTTCCCCATTAATGCCACTTCCATCTTTTCAGGTGTTCCTTTCACTGCTGTACTGCACTTAAAGCAGCAGGTGTACAGGAAGAAATTCAAATGTGCCTATAATTTGATCTCTGGAAGCTGAGACGAATGGTGATTTTCTGTGGTCTGAGCTATCTAGTTTCTTGTCTCCACTATTGGTCAGTCATGACTGTTGCAGGATGTGCTATTAAAGGTCTCAAAATATAGCAAATCTGTCAGTATTTTTAACAGCTATGGAATGAGCTTTATTTTACACACCGATTACTATATCAGGATAATCTCAAAACAACAGGAGTAATAGCCCATACAGGTGCCTTTACGTGTGGTGCTGTAGGTGCTACTTTTATGTCCCTAATCTTTTCAGCCTTTACTGGTCTCTTCACCTTTGTTATACCCAGCATTGGAGAGTCACACTAGTTTCTCTGTCTTTCTGTGTGAGCAGTTTTTTCCTTCTTTCCTGAGAAAAGGAGGTAGTTCAGGTTATGAGAAGTGCCAGCGGTGGCATTGAAGAAGTAGCTGGATGGAAAAGCAGGGGCAACAAGTGTGAGTAGATGATGATATGGCTACTTGGACTGTTCACCACCTCACTTCAATACATCATCTTCTCAGGGTACATTTGCACTGCTGTTGGCAGCAATTGTTGGTGCACTTGTCTCCCTGCTTCCCAATCAATAGCCACCATTAGTACAGCAAAAACTAGGAGTTTGAGATGAATCTAGGAAGAGGCATATTCAAAACAGGTGTGAAGAGAAGGCTTTTCTCACTGCATGTGGTTACACTGTGAAACTTCTCACCATGGATCCATGTTGATGAGAAAAGTTTACACAGATGCAGAAAATGACCGTGCAAATCTACGGAAAAAGCCCATGGAGGTCTAGTAAACACAGGATGCTAATTCTAGCTTGGGAAATGCCTGAGATGCAGCTGACTAAAGGCTGTGAGAGTTAGCCCCACATCCTTGCCGTCTTCTTGTACTCTTTTGTAGGCATTTGCTGCTGGTTTTCCTAGGAGCTTGAATACTTAGCTAGATAGATCCTTAGCCTTAACCATTACAGTTGTTGGCTTATCTTTCATGCAGTGCATGGAAGCTGGTGAAGACTGTAACAGAAGGTGGAGGGAATGTTGCCTAGGCTGGTTCTGCTGAGCCAGGATACTCACTGGAGCTGGTTCTAGTCCAGTTGACTTGCCAGCTGACAGTGTGTATTTAACCACAGAAGAGCAGGTAGCATTACCCCTTTCTGATCAGGTGCTTCTTCAGCTTACCTGCTTTCTTCTTTCCTTGGTGCTGTCAGTGCAGCAACTCTTGGAGGATGGAGCTGATCCCTGTGCTGCAGACGACAAAGGCCGGACAGCCCTGCACTTTGCCTCCTGCAATGGCAATGATCACATCGGTGAGTGGGGAGGGGGAGTTCTGTCATCCAAATTCTCCGTGGCAGAGATTTCAAAGGATGCTCTTTGTTTTGGTTCAGCACGTGACAGAGATTGCTGTTTTCCTTGTGTTTTGTGGCAAAATTGCCAGCTAAACTGCTCCAGGGCTTGCCATGTCCCCCTGCTGAAGGGAGAGCTGCAGCTCCCAGCTCTCGGACTGTACTGGTGCAGAAGGATGTTCTTAATCCCAGTCCTTTCCCGCAGGGAGCCCAGGGTAGTGACACTGCCGGGGTTTGTGCTGGGTCCTTCTACATTGCTCACAAATCTCTGTCCCCTGTTTCCGTGAGGAAGTTGATGAGCTGAACAGAGGCATCCCTAAGGCAGCCTGATGCCTGCTGCATGGACCTGTGGCCTGTGTGGGACAAAAGGGAAGGGACTGACATGGCTCTGTTTCCTCATTTCCAGTGCAACTACTTCTGGACCACGGGGCTGACCCGAACCAGAGAGATGGCCTGGGAAACACCCCCTTACACTTGGGTAAGTGCCACACAGATGAGCTTTGCATACAGAGAGGTGAGGTGAACGCTGCCTTGCTGCTTCTTTCCTTTACACCTTCCTGTTTCCTGTGCATCACAGTGTGCATTGTCGGCTTTAAGAACCTAGGGGGGACCCTTTGCATTTCATGAGCTTTGCTCCTTGTGGAGGTTTAAGGGTCAGAGGTAGAGAAAATCCATTTCCCTCCCTCTGCCAGCCCCAGGAGCGCGACATCTGTTCCAGAGAGAGTACCTAGGCTTGAGCGTGAGGTTACCCTTAACAGTTGGACTGTTCCTCTTTCTCATGGCAGAGAGCCATTTGGGAAGTGGCAAGCTCCATGCTTGAGCAGAAACTCCTTTGTTGTTTGCTAGTACCTCTGAGTTGTGTGTCCTGTGTTTTCCCTCCCCAGCTGCCTGCACGAACCACGTTCCTGTCATCACCACACTGCTGCGCGGAGGTAACATTTCCTCTGTAACGATTACAGCCTGTCCCTTTCCTGCCCTGCCCCTGTTGATACTCCCCAGGGACACCAAGTCTTGAAGACAGACCTCACTTTCTGTCCTTGATCATCCATCTTGCAGGGGCCCGAGTTGATGCCTTGGATCGAGCTGGCAGAACCCCACTGCACCTCGCTAAATCGAAGCTAAACATCCTTCAGGAAGGACTCTCCCACAGCCTGGAGGCCGTACGCCTTGAAGTGAAACAGGTAAAAGAAACGTTCCCACAATCTGGTAAGGCGGTGCAGCCCCTGACAGTCTCCTGCACCCTTTATTTAAATACCTGTCTGTAGGTTCTTAGCTCTTCTAGGGAGAGTTTGACTTTTCCCTTCTATTTTCAGAGACCTTCCTTTTTCTCCATCCGCTACTCTGAATCTTTGCAGGACCTCTCTTGGCTCTGGTAGGCCAAGGATGCATTGAATGTCTTAATTCTCAGGCAGTACAGAGCATTCTCTTTTCTTCAACCACTGTGTAAGACAGATGCCTTCTGGCAGGAGAGGGACCACAGCATGGGGCTGTAGCTATGGTGTTGCATTCCAGCAGGGACTCTGCATTCCTGGCGCAGTCTGCCCTGCTCCGATATGTGGAGACGTGGGGTAGAAAAGCAGTCACAGAGCTGCATCACAAATGCACGAGGTGTGGGTCTCACTTCAAGAGCCATATAGGAACCACAAGAATTTTCATCCTCGGTGCACAAGCACATCCTGATGGAGTGGGAAGTCCGTACTCCTCACCGTGAGGGAGGCTAGCTAGCCATAAAGAAAGGCTCAGTGCTTTCAGGGCTAGAGCTTGTGCTGCTTCAGCTGGACCTGCCTCTCTTCCCTATTCTTCAGCAAGGCACAGGGATCACAACTGGTCTGTGGCTGATCAACGCCTTTGGTGACTCACAGGGCTCCGATGCTGCCATTAGTGGCATCTGGTTGCTTTGCATGTGTTGTTCTTTGTGTGTCACGTACACAAGGCCACATTCCGCAGTGTCAAGGCTCTCCTTGGCAACTTACCTGCAGTTTAATTTTTCCTGTAAAAAAAAAATCCCAGCCTGGTGCAGCTGTCTGATGTTTGCCTCTTATGCCTGTTGATTTCAGATTATCCAGATGTTGCGGGAGTACCTGGAGCGTCTGGGGAGGCATGAGCAAAAGGAACAGCTGGATGACCTCTGCTCCAGGTTACAGATGACTAGCACAAAGGAGGAGGTAGGCAGCATTGAGCTACTGTGACTCACCTGCCTGCGTCGTGACTTCTGCGTTTAGCAGAATGCAACTGCATGAGCAAGCTGACATTGAAGATGTGGTTACGGAAGTGTTCTTGCTCACATTGGGTAAAGTGGGCAAGTTATATGATGAATCATGGTACTCCTTTGGGTTGGAATTCAAAATGCAGAAAGCATCACTTTGCTGGGCAGCTCAGCAGGGAAGCCAAAGATCAGATGGGCTGAGGGGACAGGCGTTTTAGAGACAGCATTGGCACAACTACACTGGGTTGCAGGGCCTTTTTGGTTTTTTGGCCCTTAGAAACAGGCTTAGAGGAAACAGCCCTGACACTGTTGTTGAGTTCTGAGTAACGCAGCAACATGCTTCTAAGGACTGGCTAAATTGCATGAGGTGGAGGAGGTCAAGCATCAACCTCCTGAGGAGTGGGCAGAAGCTTTAAATTAGGACTTGTTTGATCGTGAGGACAGGAGCCCTTCTCCACAATTGTGGGACCAAAGGGATCATGTCCTAGTATAAGCTCGGTGCAGGCATTACTGGCTGTCCTGGTGCAGGGGTGGTCCCTGCTGCGTGGGGTTTGCTTCTGTGGTGGTGGGTGACTGCACAACTGCATTCCTCTGCCTAATGGCCAACTGTATTCTGTCAGGTGGACGAGGTTACAGACCTCCTGGCCAGCTTCACGTCACTCAGCCTGCAGATGCAAAAGATGGAGAAGAGGTAAACGGCTTCCAGGTCATCTTCCTGTTGCAGCAGAAGCCTTAGAGAGAAAAAGGGGAAGCTGAAGCTTGCTTCCCAAATCGCTGAATAAACATTGCTGCCAGCAGCTGTTCCTGACAGATCCGCTCTCCGGTGGTGCTCAGACTGTCCCTGTGGGTGCTGCCACAGCTGCCTCATGAGGAGGCAGCAGGCTTTGGACAACAGAGTGCTGCAGCTGAGACTTTTGGAAAAAAAGAGCTGCTCTTCTTTTTATCAGATGGGCTGGCACTGAATAGGATACCCCTTCTGGAGATATTCTGCCTTCTCCTGAGCACTTCAGCTTGATGTAGGTGGTGGCTGATGCCATGTGCAATCACCAGCCCTGACTAGTGCACTCAGCAGCTGGTCGACGTCACAGAAACGCTTCGAACAGGCACCTTTAGCCACCTCTGCAATATTTAATTGCATGGGGGAGAAAGCGGATGCCTTGGACAACAGAAGGCTTTGTGCTGTGAGAAGAACACAT
Source organism: Rhinoptilus africanus (assembly GCA_013400135.1). Classification (NCBI taxonomy): domain Eukaryota; kingdom Metazoa; phylum Chordata; class Aves; order Charadriiformes; family Glareolidae; genus Rhinoptilus; species Rhinoptilus africanus. Next base: position 708,213 of record VXBO01002531.1, on the reverse strand, counting down.
GCTTCTTTCTGCATGTTAGCAGCTGGGCAAACACTGCCTTGAGACACAGGCACCGAGGCTTAATCCTAACCTTCCCCAGAGCCTATGGTCAGAGGGCAGAGAATCTGTCTGGTTACAAATTGGATACAAAGCTTTTAATCACTAGACTAACAGCTTTCACTGGCACTGGTTTTTAAATCTGCAGCAAGTTAGTGCTTAAATATTACAGTGAATCACTTACAAAAAATACGCAGTTAGACAGATAGTGGGTCAGAGCTGCCTGATGCAAGAATAAGGTTTGGGGGGGTGATTTAATCCTAGCCCAGTTTTAAGCAGACATCTACATCTTGCAGAAATACCCCCCGTAACTGACTTTTGTGTTTCCTATTACTGGCGGTCTCGGGCAGGAGGTCCAGTTGCAATAGGAGGTGGTGTGTACTCAGCCGTATTACTGGGCTGGGATGGAGGTGGATTTACGGCTGCCTCCGCAGCACCAAACCCAGAGCTGACCCATACTGTGTTTCTAGCTTGTCATGGAGCGATGCTGCTCCAGGACCTTAAGTGCAGCCTGAGGAACGAGTTAGGACCTCTGCTGGGAGCCTGAAGTGATGCAGCTAGGAAGGATGCAGGGAATTGCCCTTGCTAATCATTTGCTTCTGCACCGCTGTGGTTAGTAATGAAGATGTAGATAGCTTTGGGAGCAAGGATCCATAAAATCTTGTTGGTAGGGTGCCAATAGCAGCAGGGTGACAATAACATGCCCAGTAGCAATCTGAGTTCCCACCTGTGTAGCACACAGTATGCTGGTAGCAATACCCATCCCACAGCTTGGGAATCACTGGTTTGGAAGTGCCCATTCTTAGGACTCAGCTTAACCATGCAACGGCCACAGTTTGGAGCATTCCTCAGAGACTTTCAGGTCAGCACGTTCTCTAATATCTGGCCCCTTGTACAGGAAAAGGCTAAGTGGACCTCCACATTCAGAGCTGAGATACCAGAAAGACGCACGGCTTTTAGGTGTGTTCATCCATGGGGTTCTGGAGGCCGTGGCTGCGAGTAAGGGCCCTGTGGTTTGGCTGGAGCTGTGGCTGTGAATACCGGTACTTCGTTACGATATGCTTCATGGGAAGGATACCGGCGGGGTGGGAGATAATCTGACCTTTTTGTGTTTTGAACTTCAATAAAATCCTGTCGGCCTTTTCAGACTCCTCAGCCAAGTTCTCTCTTTTTTTTTCTGAGCAGCTCATTCTTCTTTACGTATGTTCTAGGCCCCAGGCACAGCACCGGGCTCGGTAACTGCTACTCTCGTACCCGCTACTGAAATTAGAAGCGACAACATGACGTTGTTTAAATGCAAACACCAGTCTGTTTGCAGATCGAAGTACGTGGTTGCTGACTCACCTTCTGATCTTGACTCCCACGGCCAAGAAATCCAAACTTTAAATCTAGTTAGTTGCCGTGAAACCGTAGAAATAGAGGGAGGAGAATCTCAGGGGGATTGATTGAAGCTGGAAGATGGGATGTTTCGCAAAGGGGAAAAGCAGCCTTGCCCAGCCTGCTCTCCTGTGTCAAGTGTGGAGCTGGTGGGGAGAAGGCGGCTGAACTCGTGCCTTGCCCTGTGCCAGGTGAAATGTCTGTGCTGTGAAGAGGCCGTGAGGGGATGAGGGGCTGAGGAGAGACATCTGGGCAGGGAATGCCCAGGGTGGTCCCTGTGTGAGGTGTGGGTGATCTTCTTCTCCAGTCTTTACTTACCTTGTTTCTTCGCAGCCAGGTCTTGGTGTCCACATACACCCAGCTCTCAACGCTTCTGCACTCAACAGCCTTGTTGCTGAGGAGACCATTAAGATGCCCAAAGAGCAGGCGGCTGAAACGCTCTTTATTGCTGCAGTTACCTTAGTTCCTGATGTCCACAAACCGGGCACAGCTTGGAAGCTTCCCTCAAAACCAGGAATACGTCTAGCTGGGACTCAGAGCGAAGCTTTTAGCCTGAGCGCACGTGATGATGCTGTCCACAGCTCTCCAGGTCTTTGTCTTGCCTGGTGCTGGAGTTTTTCCATAACTGCTCCTGAGTGTGCGTTCAGAGTGGAAAGGCAGGGGGTGATGCAGCAACTTGCTTCTTTTGGAGCACTGCTCCCTCCATGGGAGGTGGGGCATCCCTGGCAGGCCCCTGGGAGACTGGCACAATGAGCTGAAGCAAACAACAAGCAGGCTTATAGAAAATTTTGCTGACGCTTTAGCGATAACACCAGATAAGAAAGAAAAAAGGGGGATCTGCTTTTTGGCGGAGGGGGGAGAAAAAAGCAGCATGGAGGAATCACCACAGTCAGTTCTGCTTTCCTGCCTTGGGGCTGAAGCACTGGGCTGCTGAGAGCCATGTCACATGTTTGGCACTGGACTGAGAAAAGTTTTACGTTTCTTTGTGTTGGCTGGTCATGCCAAAGCCTTGCCTACCCTGCCATGCTCAGCAGCTGTATCTCTAAAGAGAGTTTGGTGCTGGGGAGGGAAAGAAGGAAAGAAAAGGTTCCAGGGGAGGAGGAGAGTGTGGGTGGCTTCACTCTGTGCTGAGAGCGGTTCACTGGCACTGTTTGCTTTTTCTGCTGCTCCTTGCCTGGGGACTTTGGCCTCTTCAAGAAGCTTTTCCCCCTGTCTTTGCATCCCAGGCCACAGATTTCACTGCACAACCCATAGGCGTGAGGCTGGTGGCAGCTTTCTGCCTATCCCAGAGGTGTCTGCTGCAGTAACAGGGAATGCAAACAACAGCACGGGTTTCCTTCTGCTATTTATTTTATCATTAAACTCTGCCCAACCTCCTTGTTTCCCCTGTGCTACATGATCAAACACACCTCCCAGGTCCCTTTCCTGAGCGGTGGTACATCCCTCTCCTCGGGGCCGTGACATCAACCAGGACTGGACTCAGGGCCCTTGTCATTGCCTGGCCTCCAAATACACTCCGTTTCCCCTCCTCATTCAGAGCACGGCCCTGCAGTGATGTGCTGAATCCCCAGCCGCTGAACCCAGCGGCAGCCTCCCAACCTCTGCAGATGCTGCTGTGCTGTAAGACGCAACCAAAACCAGACAGGATGAGGATCTGGCTCATCCAAGCAAGCCAAGACTGAAAGCTCTGCCTGTGTCTCAGTGAGGACGCACGGCAGAAGCAGCAGCCCTGAACAAAGCCTCCCACCAAGGCTGCATAGATGTCAAGCAAAAAGCCTTTCTCTGAAGCAGCCACTCAGCCATGCAAGCGAGAGCAGGGTGCACGCTGCAGTATGTGCAAACATCAAGAAGCTCTTCTACTCTTCAGCAGCTGAAATAATTAAACTCCAGGGTATTGAGCCAACATCTGAACTCCATTACTTCTTCCACCTTTGCCTTTCTAGCAGACTCCAAATCCATCATTGTAATTATCTGCACTGCTAAAGAAGCCCCATGAAGCACCTCTGGCAAACCTCCCACCCTCCCATCTGCTTCCTCCGCTCATTTTGTGAACAAGACAGATCTCCTCCGTCATGAAAAGGTACTTGAGGAAAAATGCCTTCTTTGTGCACTGTGCATAGCCAGTGTGGGAATGCAGCTCGAGGCCCACAGGGAGACTAGGTGGAAGAGCCAGCAGTTTTGATTAGGAAACTGATAAAGGAGATATGGCAAATAGCGTTCCTCTGGGCTTTTCTGAAAGCTTTGAGAGGGGAAGAGAGCATGTGGATGTCAGGAGAATTAAAATAATCATGTGGCACCCTGCTAAGAATGGCCACGGATTGGGAACCAGCAACTAAACCCAAAAGCAAAGAAGCAGAATTCCCTATAGGTAATAGTGCTGTGTGCCCTGACCACCCCGTCACACCGGTACCTCTCTGGTCCTGCCATGAGGTGCGTTTGCGGTGCCGTCCTGGCTGCTTGCACAGTGTCTCTGCAAGGTCCTGTTCTGAGAGTGCCAGGGCAGCACTTGTGTTCCCCGCTTGCTCTGACGGGGAGTTAGGAGTTAGAGTCCCTCTAACAGCTTACCCTGGCTGTCTGCCTCCCCCAGCCCCATGTGTCTGCAGAGAGGGAAACCCCCACCAGCGCTGCCAGGTCTATCATAGAATCACAGCCTGGTTTGGGTTGGAAGGGACCTCAAAGACCATCTAGTTCCACCCCCCTGCCCTGGGCAGGGACACCTCCCACTAGACCAGGCTGCTCAGAGCCCCATCCAGCCTGGCCTTGAACACTTCCAGGGATGGGGCATCCACAGCTTCTCTGGGCAACCTGTTCCAGTGCCTCACCACCCTCACAGTAAAGAATTTCTTCCTAATTTGCACATGAGCTTCTTGGTACCCGGGTCTGACACCTCCCAGCAGCTTCAGGCTCGTGGCATGCATGCTGGGAAGATGCCTGGCCACCAGAACCGGCACACAACCAGCAGGACTAAGCTGGTCTACATACGCCTGACTTGCAGAGGAGCTGGTGCTGGCCACTAGCCACAAAGCCCCGATCTGCCCTCACCTCTCCCCTCCCCTCTGCCCCGTGCCATCTCCTGATGTGGATACACTCAGCCGGTGTGGCAAACCGGCCTCTGCAGGGTTAAAGCTGAGCTCGTCAGCCCGAGTGATGACAACCAGAAAAGAAAATATAAGCAAGGAGTCATTAATTAAGGCAAGAAGCTGGGAGTGGAGACCACAGAATGCTAATCAGTCTGGAGAGGAGGCTGCGTGGAAAGCAGCAATCAAGCTCCTTCAGCTTTAATTAAACTCTGCTCTATATCAAGGACATGACACCTTTTCTTCACCTCTACCTTCAAGCTGTGAAACCGGTTGGAGTGTGTATGCTGTTACTGGGCAGACAGAAATTCCCTTCTGGCTCCAGAGCCCCTCCAAGCCAGGCTCAGCATCTGTCTTTTCCACTCATGTGCTCCCCAAAATTGGGGCTTAGCACCAAGTAGACCTGGGGGGTGGGAGCCAGGTCTTGCAGATGCTTGGCATGCTAAATGCACCTCCTCCCACAGGTTTTCTCCCTGTCTTCTCTGTCCTGTTTCATTCAGGCTTCACCCCAACATGCAGCAGTCAGTCCTGATGTGATCCACTCCCTTTGCAAGCTGGGACCAGGAGGAGCAGGATCAGGAGCGAGCAACAGCCTGGCCACAAATGGGCGAGAACAGGCAGCGTCCAGCTGTGCCGTGTCGCTGCTCCCGACCACCGTTCACTTCTCCCGCTGGTACTTTGGGCTGTGAAGTTGGACCTCCCTGTCAGAAACAATGCAGATATTCATGTTACCTGGAGGCTGCTGGTGGCCACATGAGCTGGTCAGCTGCCATGGCATTGCATCCAAAGGGTGGCTGAAGGACTTGCCATCCCCGGGAAGGTAGGCAAAGCACACTGGACAGGTCGCCAAAAGCCATCGGCTTCAGGGGGAGCAGCAGCCGCTACAGAGGAATAGAGCCAGAGAAATCAGAAACAGGGATAGGAGACAGGGGAGGCTCAAGGTGCAGAGAGCAACATCAAATACTTGGATAGAAAAACAAAAATAATTCCCAGTGCAGCTCTTTGGCTGGCCTCCACATGGGGAAAGGGGTGTCCTCGGAGCTGAGCTCTGGCGAGGCATGCAACAGCTTCAGTGAGGGTTAGAAATACCACCTCACCTGGGAATTTTAAGAGTGGGCAGGCCAGAGCAATAAGGCAAGATTTACACAAGCAGAAGCAGGGGATGGAAAGAGAAGAGCAATAAGGGGGGGGGACTCGTGGCTCTTCTCACCCATGTTACAGCTCTGCAAGCCCCTTGCTGCCTGATGCCCCCCTTCCCCACTGTACAATGCCTACAGCACTAAGAGTGTTGAAGGGCAAGGATGGGCCCTTTGCTTTGGATGCAGCCTCTGCCTACCTTGTGGAGGTCCCACCATGCATGGGGACGAGGACACTGGTGGCTTCCACAGCCCCTGCGGGGCTCAGGACATCACTGACAGGGCTGTGCAGCCTCCAGCAGCTCCATGTTTGCTGCGGGCTCATGTTGGCAATCAGCTCCCAGCGATGAAGGGGCTGGCAGTAAATAGCTCCTCTCTGCCAGCTGAGGATCCCCCACCTTGGGTCCTTCGCTGTTTTAAGCAGCTAGAAAGCCAGCAGTGTGGTCCCTGCAGGTTTCCAGCTTACAGAGTCTGATATCTTGCATCTCTGTCCTTGCATCTCTGTGTAAAAAGTCAGCCAGTAGGGCTTTGCCGGGAGGGAAATCTCCATGCACAGGCTGGCTGTGGGCAGTGGAGCAGGGGAAAGCAAACTGCCATGGAAGGAGAACCACCTGCCTTGTTGAGGGCAAGCACGTTCACTCTGAAACCTACTGCCGCCATGATGACCTGTGACTGTCTCCCAGCTTCATCACGAAAGCCTGGAGTGTCCCATAATGTCACCGCTTTCACTTAACATTTTCTGCCAAGCTTTCCCTTTCACCTTAGGGCATTATGGGTGAAAGTCTGCTTCACGTTAAGAGTTATGCACTCAGGAGCTACACAGCACTAATTAATGCCATACATAATTAAGAGAAAAGGAGGGCTGTTGCATTCATGTGAAGTTTACTGTAAACATTGAGCTGGGTCAGTGGCAGGTCTAATGTGGCCGAGGCATGACAGGCCTGGCTGCAGGATTACAGAGGAAGTTGCTGAGGAATTCTATGGGACTTGAGCTCAGTTTAATGGGTCTGAATGAGCGAGCTCATCTCTTTCGCTGACAACAGAAAACCATCTCAGTGGGTTTAAACTATGGGCCTGATGATCCTGGCCTCTCCTGGAGGAAAGCGAAGCCCCTGGGATGTGGTCAGGAAGAGTGATGCTAGTGGAGATTTCTCCCCTGCCTCTGACCATGAGGTCCTTCCATGGGCTGGTCTCTTTCCCTTCCTCATGGCTTGCCTGGCCAGTAAAAGCAGTCCCTTTCCCCCCTCCCAGTCTCTCAGGTGACTTGTCTTTGTTGCCTTCCTAGGGCTTCTTCCTGGGCTTGTCCTACAGCATCACCAAAAGCTCCCAAGCCACAGGACTGATGCTCAGGGTCTACGCAGGTGCTGGCAAACAAAAGCAGGATCTATCCCACTTGCACTCACAAGCCAGGTGGCATCACAGAGTTTGTGTCCCCAGGGCAAATCTATCTCCTCCCCACCAGGAATGGCCCCAGGTGGCTGTCATTACCTGTGGTATGGGGACTGGGCACACTGGAGAAGCCGAGTACCTGCTCAGCCCCTCTCCCCTCATGTCACGACTATGTGACAGAGCCAGAGCTGAGTGAAGTCAGCCACGTGCCCGGGCTGAGCTCTGACAGGCAGCGTGACAAATCACGGCACTGCAGCAATGCAAGTCCCGCCGGCTCCCTCCCTCCCCTGCGCGCCAGGCTGATCAAAGACCTTGCTTGGATGATGTTTTTCTGGGCTTCTCTGTCAGCCTGATGATGCAGGAAAATGCTGTAGAAAGCTGCCACGGGGCTGGAGTCCAAATGCAGCCAAGCAATGCAGCTCTAGAGCAGCGTGAAACTGCTGGGCAGGGGAGAAGGTAAGAAGGCTTTGGCCAAAGCACGGATGCTCTGCCAGCACATTGCTTCCCACCTCCCTCATCCTGCCTTCAGCCCTCTGCTTCTAACCCCTCACTTCCCTCTGCTTTCTCACCACCGCTTTCTGCCCCTGCAGGTGGCTCCCCACACATTTATCATTTATATTGCCCTCTCCACCTGTCCTCTCAGCCTCCCTCCTTTTCCCTCTCTCTGCATCTGTCTCCCTCTCCCACGACTTTCTCTTGAACACCAGCAGTGCAGGATCCATCTTAAACCCCTCAGCTTTGCTTCTTCCATACACTTCTGCGGTGTCTGCAAAGACAAATAAAACGAAGGACGCCCTCCTAGTGACTTGGGAGCACCAGGCTGTGGTCAGATGGCTCATACAGCCTCCACCGCCTCCAGCCCGAGCCCTGCGCCAGGCAGAGACTGTATCCAGCACACGACAAACACGGCAGGTAAAGGTAATTACTGGGGTTTATTCAGGTCAAGTGGGGAGAAATTCCAGCCCCTTCTGGTGAATGTGATTTTTGTCCCATCACGCCATCCCTGTGACGCTTCCCATCCTTCCCATGGTCAGGCTGGGGATGGTTGGCCCTGCTGTGAGGTGTCATTGAGCTGCCACCACAGCCAAAGGCTCCTCCGTGGCTGCTCGGCGCAGCAGGGGACAAATCAGGGGCCAGTTTTTCTCCGAGGCAGACATGGGTCCCGCAGTAATCCCACAGCAGCGGCCGCCTTAGAAGATGTTCCAGCCCACGGAGCGGTGTTGGCCTCACATTCTCCTAGAAACCTTCTCCATCAGCTGGAAAGGGGCACTGAGGAGACAGGACTGAACTAAGCACACATGGGTCTCTTTCTTTCTCCACCTCACCACAACTGTCACCTGGCTCCGCCACTCATTGTGCAGCTTACTTTCTTCTGCCTTGGTGACAGCCATCAATTCACTCACCATCATCACCATCACATGGAAAAAGGCACCTGGACAAGTCAGCAAACCACACACATGGGGCTAATATCAATGAACAATGTCGCTGCTCAAAGAACAACAGGTCCTTCAGCCCCAGAAGGAAGGGATGAAATTCCACATAGCAAGGAAAGATCGAAGAGGAGGCAGCAATCCCTTCAGAATTTGCAAAAGGCAAACAGAAATTAAGCAGAGGGGCAAATCAGGTGGAAAAACAATGCGGTGGAAGGAGAAGTTGTCAGGTTTGTTTAGGAAGAACTGGGAATGGATATCGGGAAATATTTCTGAACTGCAAGCGGCATTAGGAAGTGGGACAGTGTCCTGCAGGATCTGCTTGCAAGAGCTCAAGCCAGGTGAGACAGAGCTCTAGGAAACATCTTCCAGAGAGTAATTCCGGTGGGACAGGGTTGAGGAAAAAGACTGGACAGACAGTCCTCTCCTCCCTGAACTTCAGAGATGCCACAGGTGCGGAGGGGAGGCACGCAGAGGTGTCGGTACACAAGCCTTTCCTTTCTTCACTTGCTGTGGCATAAATGACTTGAGTATAACTAGTGATTGCCACAGTTTGCGTCACTGAGCTGTTGGCACAGAGGGCTGACTCCCTTCCACGCAAGCCAGTGTGGCAAAGGCCCTCTGACCTGAATGCAGGGGCTAGGGAAAGGGACGGAGGTGGACTTAGGGCTGCCCCTGGACCGTGGGCAAAGGATATGTGGGCAGGGGACAGTGTTTTAACATTTGGGGCTGGCACAGCACCCCAGCCCTGCCAGGGAGAGAGGCTGCCAGCTACGCTGTTGACACTCAGGTCCCCATACACCCTCTCCACCCTTCCCACCCATGCTCTGATGCGCCCTTAGCAGCCTGCATTTCCTACCAGGAGGTCTTCATGGCGGTTGCCTCCCTCTTAGACTTTCAAGGTGCCACACAAAATTAGCATGTTAGGAAGCTGGGAAATGGAGGACTTAAAACCTCTTGCAGGAATGCCACCCAGATCACCTGGCATCACATTAACACACCCCTCCACTCTGCATTTCTGTGGGTGGGTTGTGACACTTCCATATGATTACTCTGGGCCAGGGAGTGAAGGTGAGTGGGGACCATGGGTTAACCTTTGCCACAGGAGGTTTTGGTGGCTCCGCTGTGTCCATTCCCCTCTGCCAAACATTATTCCACCTGTTAGGGAATGGAGTGGTTACTCGCAGGCTGGGAAACAGGTTTCTTCACTTTGCTTATCTGTAATGAACAGTCAGAAACTCCTCAGTTCCTCTTGTAGGGGTCACGGCTAGGGGATGGCCAGCTGTTACCAAGCTTTCTTCCTCCAGCAGCTCCTTCTGCACAGAGAGCACGGCATCTCGTAGCTGGTGAGTCCGTGCTCTGGTATCACAACTGACACCTTCAAGGTCCCTCTTCCTGTTGTCCTCCCCTGGGACCTGGCTCACATCAGTGTTGCCTCCATAGAAACCTCTGCTACTATTGGTGAAACCTTTGCCCACATGGACTACGTGGACTTTCTTTCCAACTCTCTTCTTTTTCTTCCTGGTCTTGTTCTGGAAGAAGAGGCAGGTGAAGACCTGCTTGAAACGCTTGCGGAAATGTTTGGAGATGAGGGCGTAGACGATGGGGTTGAGGCAGGAGTTGGCGTACGAAAGGCAGTGGGAAGCCAGGCGGCAAGCGTAAGTGGCTCGGTTGAAAGGGAAATGTCCAAACCAGAAGCACAGGATGACCAGGTGGTGGGGCAGCCAGCAGAGGCAGAACAGGATGGCCACAGCCACAATCATCTTGGTGACCTTACACTTGGCTTTCCGGGACTCTGAGATCCTTTCTATGGGGTCTATGGAGGTCCACAGGAACTTGATGGTCCTGGCGTATGCCAGACTTACCACGATCACAGGCAGGAGGTATCCAAAGACAAATGTGAGGATGTCCAGGATCTTTCGGCGCTGGTCCTCCCAGATGGGGACGCAGATGGGCACCCTGTGGTAATGGACAATCTGGTAGTAACTGAGGTAAGGCCCTGCGAAGAGCAGCGACAGTGACCAGATTGCTACAATGGCCACTCCTGCATTTCGGGAGGTGCGGAGATCCCGGGACTTCAGTGGATAGCGAATGGCCAGGTACCTGGTGGGAAGGGGAAGGAGAGATGAAACACAAAGCAGGTTGTGTGAGATATCTCTCCTGCCCTATGGAACTGCCATCTGTGCAACCCTGCCCATGCAGCCACCCATCTCTCCCTTTCCCCACCTCATGGGACAGAAGGTTACAGTGATTTCACACAGGGTCATCCCAACAGTGGGTCTGGGATCTCCACCACCCATGCTGCTGTGCTAGCTCGGGAAGGGCAAGCAGCATGCCATTTGATCCAGGGAAGAGGAGGACAGGAGCAGGACCCAGAGGGCTCCCTCTTCTCTGGTGCGTTGCTGCCCAGAGGCTTTGCTATTCTTTGTTTTTCATGGTGGACACCCAGTCTCAGTGTATGCCTGCACTCCTTCCCAAGTGCGGGGGGGGTAACCAGGCTGAGAGCTTGGCTTGGTGCTGGGAGAGGGCACAACCAGATGGGGAGCCTGGCTTTGCTGGCCCTGCCTCTGGGAGGACTCTACCTGCTTCTAACCGCACTTTCAACAGGGTAAGGACAAGTCTTTCTCCCACCCCTTAGCTCAAGGGTAGCAAACGCGTTGTCCCAGAGCTGAGGTACTCATGGGGAGGGGACACTTGCCTGTCAATGGAGACGGCGGCCAGGGTGAAGCTGCTGGCGTACATGGTGAGGTAGATCAGGAAATGCACAGCCTTGCAGGCAAAGGCCCCAAACAGCCACCCATCCAAGGTGTAAATGGTGGCCTGGAAGGGGACACAGCAGACGATGAAGCACAGGTCAGCCATGGCCAGGTTAAGGATGAAGAGGTTGGTGGTATTGTACTTGATTTGTCTGTTCCGCAGCAGCACGGCCAGCACCAGCCCATTCCCCACAGTGCCCAGGAGGAAGATGAGGGAGAAGATGACGGGCACGATAATCCCTGCAGCTCGCAGTTCCGGGCTGTCAGAGGAGGCGTTCCAGCCTCCTGGCATCTCCTCATCTGACCACGGGAGCCTATGTGGGGACAAAGGGAGACAAAGCATCCGTGCATGGCTGTAGGTGAGCGGGTGCTGCTTGGTGTTGACCACAGGGGCCACCAGAGCTCTGGCCTGAAGTGCCTGATCCCAGCCTTTGTCTGATGCCCGCATTTCTCCCAGAGATGCCAACCCCAACCAGATGGTTAAACGCTGACATCAAGATCCTTACGACGGCGCTGGCAGGAATGCTGTTGGGATCAGTCAGCCCATATCTGCCTGGCCCGAGTGGAGAAGCCCCTTTCTCCTGTTTGTGTTCACATCCCCACTGTAGTGCCTCTGGTGCTCCTACCCCCTGAAGGAACTCCCTGCCCTGCCACCCACCCTCCCCTACATTCCTCCTACAATCCCAAAACTGCTAAAGCTCTTTGGGATTGCTTGCTTTGGCAAGTCTAAATCCCGGCTGGTGTTCAAAAGGGCTTGGCCACGAGGCCATGGAGAGGGGAGCTCCCATGGTCCTGGCACCCTCATCCCAGGCCTGAGCTATCTCCAGGATCAGGGACCCTGACGCCTGGATGACACTCCGCAGCAGCACCCCCCACCACACTCCCACCCCAGGGGAGCTCCTTAAGCTGGGACCGCCTCCACCCCGGAGATGGCTGCCCCTTGCTCCCTTTGCAGCAGTTATTGCTCCACGGGGAGAGGTGACTCGGGGCACCTCTTCCTGATGCTGGAGGTGGTCACAGCCTGGACGGTGGTGGCTAGGAGAGGATGGGGGGAGACCTTGGAGCTGCCAGAAACACAACACAGTGATCATTGTGAAGGAGTGCAATTATTACCACAGCTCAAGCTATTGCGATTTGCGGCAAAACTTCCTCCATCCCGGAGTAATGCTGTGCTCAGGCAGGGAGCACCAACAGCCTATCTCCTAATGAGCCTTTTCTGTGTTGTGCTATCATTAGAACAAATTGTCCTTCGCTGAGCAGCAACCAAGACGGAAAGACACTGTTATCTAGCAACTGTTGACATGCAATTAACTCTTTTTTGGGTCATTCAGGCTCCTTCGCCCCGCGCCCCCCCATCCCTCAGCTCACGCCACTTCTCCTTTCCAGCAGCCTCTCTGTATCCCACTGAAAGGTTGTCCCTTCCTCCCTGGCTCTGCGGTCCCTTCTGTCCTACTGGTAACTATCTGGTTCCTCCATCCTGGCCCCGTGGGATCTCCTCACTCGAGCAGAGGACACCGGCTGTCCTGTGGGCACACACAAACACATAGGCAGTGTGGCATCTCTGGGCACCGTTGTGTCCCTGATCAGGGAGCCTGAGGCCACCCTTTCCTTGGGAAGTCTGCACTCACCTCTGCGAGGAAGGGCCTGCAGCTTCACCGCTTGCTCAGTGGAGACCTCCGATGCAGCCGGGGAACCAGCATCAAGGAAGACGTAGGCCACCAAAGAGTTTGTCCAGGCAGTGCTGTCACCCCTGCCTGGTGCTCCGCTGCCACCCCCTGCCTGCTTCCAGCTCTGCTCTCCTTCTGTCTCCCACACTCATCTCTCTCCTCCTCTCTTGCTGTCTCCCCCTTTTCCCTCCCTCTACTTTAGCTGCTGATCCATTGATCTCTCTGATCTCTGGTTGTTGGGTTTTTTTTTTCCCCCTCTCTCTGCAGTTGGGTTGGAGTTAACTCCTCTCTGCCCAGCCTTCCGTGGGCTCAGACGCTCCCCGCTCCAGCAAGGAGAGGGCAGCCAAGAAAAACTCTGCTGCTCTCAAGTGGGAGGATGGAGGGAGACAGAGTCCCACGGACCCCAGCAGGCCCCCCTGGACGCTGGGTGTTCAGGATCTATTGCCCAGCTCCTCCAGGGAATAGGAATTTCCCACCATGGTGAGCCTGGACGCTGTCCCATCCTCGGGATATGGGTCTGGAGCATGAGCAATTAATTGTTATTACTACTAGCTGTTATTAATTAATTGTTATAGCACGGCACAGAGCAGATCAAGTCTCTCCCATGTCTGACCCAGGGAAGAAGGGGAAAGACGGGTTTTGGTTTCCATCCAGTTCGAGTCTGCTTTCCACCAGCATCGACAGGGCACTGCAGCGTGGGGAGGGAGGACAAGCCACACGGGGAGGCCATCTCCAGAGGTTCAGCTCCCTCACCGCTGCCTGGGACAGGACGTTTGATGGCCGATGTGCTGAGAGGCCACAGTGACCCACACAGCCCTCCTGCCCCCACCGCCCTGCCACCATGTCTACCCCCGTGATGGGACCTGTCCCCTGCGGATTTCCAGGTGCACCGAGGCCGAGCGCAGCTAGACCCGAAGGCCACCAGCTTCCCTTGGCTGGGAAGGTCCTGGATGCCTCTTCCAATGATGGGGCAAAAAGAAGAGGAGGAGGAGGAGGCGCCGGCCCCTTCCCCTCCATGGAAACCCCGATGTCCCCGTCGGCGGCACCCCTCGGCCCGGCGGGAGGGAGGGTGCGTCCTCCCCTGCGGCGGGAGGGAGCGGGGTGTCCCCGCCGGCTATCAGCCGCCGTATCCAGGGAAAAGGGGAAGGCCGTGCCTCGGGACGCGGCGATAACCCGGGGGATGCGGCGGAGCCAGAGCCCGCAGCGCCGCTTGGCCATGGAGGGACCCCGCCGTGCCTGCCTCCTCCTCCTCTTCCTCCTCCTCCTCTGCCTGCTCCCGCCACCGGCCACCCCGGGCCCGCCGCCGCCGGAGGAGCCCCGGGAGCCGCCGCCGCCGCCCTCCGGCACCGCTGA
>VXBO01002531.1:646313-693929 GCA_013400135.1 Rhinoptilus africanus | reverse complement strand
GCTCCCCCCCGAGCTGCCGGGGGCGCTGGCCCGCCGCCTGCGGCAGTGGCTGGTGGAGCGGGCCGCCTGCCGCCTCACCTCCGCCTGGGTGGACCTGGGACCCGTCTTCTGGCCCCGCTGGGTGCGCCACACCGCCTGCGACACCGCCCCCCCCGCCTGCTCCTGGCCCCCCGGCATGACCTGCCGCCCGGCGCAGCTCACCCACATCAAGCTGCTGGCCTGGCACTGCTGGGCCCCCCGGAGCCCCGGGCCCCCGCCCTGCGCCTGGCGGCAGATCCCCTACCCCGTCGTGGCCGCCTGCAAGTGCTCCTGCCGCTGAGGGGCCGCTGGAAGGACCCCCCACCCGGCGCCTTTTCCTGCAGCCAAACGGGACCGAAGCGAGCTGCCGCCGGAATGCACCCGCGGGGCTGGGGAGACGAGGTTGGAGGGGTGTCCCAACTGGAGAAATAAACCACCATAAGGAAGCGGGGAGCGGCTGCTGGCACTGCTGTTTCTCATGGTAGCCCGTGGATGGGTGGAGGGGAACACGGCTGCTTCGCCCCCTTACCTGCCAGCACACGGAGGTTGCACCAGTGGGGGCCGTTTATCCCTGGCGAAGGTCGTGGGACGGGAAAATCACGGCACCCGGCAGCAGATTCAGACCCCATTTGCATCGGCCCCACTCTGAGCCGGGGCATCCCTGCGGGCAGAGAGAAAGGACAGAGGGACACCAGCGGGGAAGGGGCAGGGGGAGGTGGGTCACACAGCAGTGTGGAGAGGGGATGGAGGGCGTCAGTGGGAAGAGGGGCAGGTTTGGGGCTGTGAGGGGACAGCCCGGTGAGGGTTATTCGGCCAGACAGGTGGAGGAAATTGGGGGGGCAGCAGAGACTCAGGGCTGGAAGCATCCATGGGGGTGGGTGCCTATGGAAAGGGGATGGGTCAGGACATTTCCCTACTTGGAGGTACAATGGGAGAGATATGGGGCTCCCACACACCCCCCACTTGGTGGACAAGTTAGTGGCTGGGGATCAGGGGGTTCCGGCAGATCAGCATAGGGAGCTGGGGTGGGTTGTCAAGCCCGGGGTGGGAATTGCACCCTCGAAAAGTGGTGTCTGCCTCTACCCCAGGAAGAAGTCCTCTGCTTTTTGGGGCTAAAAGCTGCAGATCAGACCTAGGTCGGGAAGCCTTGAAGAAATAAAAGAGCTGGAGGTTTTGCCTGGCAATGCAATGTTAACACAGCGCCTGTAGTCGATGGGCGCTGCATTATTTATTTCCAGTGTGCCATCGCCTGACCCTCCTGCCTCCCCTGGGGCTCTGGCACTCACCGTGCCACCCTACAAACCGCAGTCTGCTGCAGAGCTCGGCCTTGAAGCAGGCGGAGAGGCCACTGGAGCCAGGGGTCGGCTGCCGAGGGGCCTGGGAGAGACGGAGGGGAGAGGGAGGTCAGGGCGCCTGGGGAGGAGAGGAGGAGGAGGAGGAGGGAAGCACACGTGTGCACGCAAGAGCAAGCGTGCACATCGCAGGGGAGGGCGGCTGCTGCTGCTCTTGCTTGCTCACTGTGCAGCGAGAGGTCTGTATGACCGAGGAGGGACCTGAAAGCTGGAGCAGGGTTAAACTGCTTGTGGTGGCTGCCTCGAGCGCAGCGGACATGGGCAGGATGGTAGGGGTGGGCAAGTAGCAGGGAGCAAGGGGTGAAGGAGCACCGAGCTCCAACAGCGGTAATTAGGTGGAGAGACACAAACCCCTCCCCAGAAGCACCCATCAGGCTGAAGCTTCATCCCCTCCAGGTTGCAAGAGGGGCCTGAGTACGACCCCCTGTCATTTTCCTACTACATTCCCCAAATATTGCCCTTTAACAAGGGGGGAGGGTTTGCAGCACCATGAGGGTCCAGCGCCACATGGAGAGAACTCCATATCATACTTTATCAGTAGGCTGAGCTCAGGTCCCTGTGGAAATGGAAAATTCAATAAAATTGGTGCACAGTTACACTACCAGGTGCTCTGACAAGGTCTGGCAGCAGCCCCATGGAAAATACATTTCTCCCCTGCCCTCTGTAGCACAGAAAGCGCTGCAACCCGGATTAACCTCTATTCCTCTGCAGTTGCTCTGGGTCAGGTCAGAAGTGTTATCGCCCTCGTAGCTTGCTCCCTAATTGGCAGGTAGCATTTTCAGAGCAGGTCTTTGCTGGTCAGTGCTCCGACACCCAAGCCCAGCACAGACGCATTTCGGCTGGAGTCTGTCTGTCCCCGGCTGCAGGCAGCTGGGATTCAGTTCAGCACGTGGGCAGTCGGCAGGAGACACATGATTTCTCATCTAGAGCAGAAGCGACGCAAACAAAGCAATCTTGAGAGATGCCCAGGACCCGCTTGTTCCCGCTTAAGTGCTAAATCACTACCCCAGCACGGCTCGAAGGAACAAATCCAGAGATCCCAGCCTGCTGTGTGTTCTCCGCCGTGTGAAAATTGCAGCTGACGGAGGAAAAGTACAGGTTTCTGTTACCTGCTCTGCCCCCGGCCTCAGCCCCAGGCAGACACGGGCCCTCCTGCCACACTGCTGGCCTCTGCCACCTCGTCTTTCCCTATGCCCGACAGCATCTCTGGAGCAAGATGCAGCTCCCAAGGCAGGTTTGGGAATGCCGCAACAATGGGCAAAGCCTCAGAGCCAGCCCTGGGGACCAAGCGAGCCTCCCATCCAACACCACAGAGTGGGAAGGGGAGAAAGGAGGATCAGAGCTTTGCTCAGCCCATGCCCTCTTTTCCAAACCAGCTGTCGGCGGCACAAGTTGCCAAGGGACTGAGAAACCCTCCCTGCTTTGGTGAGGAATTTCATCAGGCAGATCTGCCAGGGTGACGCTGCTGGACCCACAGGAGAGGTGGAGGAAGCAGGAGACCTCACGTGTACCGGCAAGGAGACAGCAGGAGCTGCAGCACTTCAGCCCCCGAACTGAAGCTTCAGGGAAGACATAGCAGAGTCTCCGGTCACAGCAAGAGAGGATGGGGATGGGCTGCAGCTCCCGGATGAGAAAACAAGAGCCAGACAAATACCCACTGCACTGCAGGACACCTTTAATGACACAAGAGCTGGTTGCCAGCGCCGCTGCCAGGATGCTGCAAGAGCCACAGCCTCCCGCAGGCTGCGACGTCTCCAGGACCAGTCCTGTTTTCGGCAGCGTGCTGCTCAAGCCTTTTCCCCTGGCACAGGCACTTCAGTAGTGGGCAAGGAATGCGCCGGAGGAGGTGTTCGCTGGCCCCTCAAGGCAGCGCTCCGTGTTTCCGTCCCACCTCGGTGAAGGCTTCCACACAGCGGTCGATGTCCTCGTCACTATGGACAGCCGAGATCTGGACCCGGATGCGGGCCTTTCCCTTGGGGACCACGGGGTAGCTGAAGCCAATGACATAAATGCCTGGGGAGGAAATGTATCGAGAGTCAGAGCTGGCTGGAGGGAAGGGGGCTGAGGGGGCACTGGGTGGCAGAAAGGCTTCTGAATCCTCCCTCTCAACAACCATTTCAAGGCTTCATGGTTTTCAAGTGGAATCTGCTCCCAAGCCTGGAAATGAGGGTTAGGAACAGTGATGGGGATGGAGTCCAGCATGGCAGGGCAAGAGTGCTAATGTAAACCCACCCCTCAGAGAGAAAGGAGGTAAAGCCAGCGACATCTGTGGGAGACCATGAGGAAATGTGCAGCTGGAGAGTACAGAGAAAACAGATTTCATGCAGGAACATCCTCTGGAGGAGGGGTGGTGGTGGCACTGCCACCCGCTGTCCCTTCCCTCAAGGCACATGCCTGCATCCAGAGCTCCCTCCCCGGCTCACCTCTGTTCAGCATGTCCTCAGCCATCACTGCAGCCAGCCGAGCGTCCCCGAGCATGACAGGACAGATGGGGTGGTCCTTCCCCGAGATGGTGAAGCCAGCTGCTGTCATCTTGCTTCTGAACCTGGTGGAGAGAACAAGAGGATGAGCGAAACCTCGTCACCCCTGTCCTTGTGGACCGCTGCCCTGCTTTCCCCTGGGAGCCCCTGCACCTCCTGTGCAGGGAAAAGATGTCTCTTTTTGGAGTGACCTTTTGCCACTTCCTGCTCAATGGCGGGGGGACAGCAGCTGCTTGAGAGGCAGATGTGTCCCAGCTCATGGAGCATCCAGCTGTGACACATCTGCCCACACATCTGTCTGACACACAGAGGCATATCCTGCAATTTCCCCTGAGCCCTCCTCGGCCATGACTTGCAAATTGCCTTCACGGCTGTCACTGGGGGGGTGGTGAATAAACACACGTGGACAACTCATTCCTAATGAGCCTCTCCCCCTGTTCCCACACCCCAATACGACCCCCTCACCCACCGTTGGGTCTTGGCAGCCATGGACTGTGCAATGGCATTGCTCTCCATGAGCAGGTCCAGGGCCTTGGACGCACAGCCCACCACGGCGGGGGGCAGGCTGTTGGAGAAGAGGTACGGGCGGGAACGCTGGCGGAGCAAATCGATGAGGGGCTTGGGGCCGGTCGTGTACCCGCCTGCAGATGGAGGACAGAGAAACGGATAAGGCACATCAGGGTGACCTGTTCAGAGTGGAGCCCCTCAAAGCCAACCTGACACCTACAGCAAGAATTTCAGTACAAACCAAGCCTAAAAAAATCACAGCCGATGTCTTTTACCGAGAGTTTCCACCTTGACACCAAAGGCAAATGCATAGGGAATATGAAAGCAGAAAGAGCACATGGCAGGACCTCCCTTGGCCCTGCAGTAGGATCTCAAACTGAGTCTCATGCCACCAGCAGAAGAGGACAACATGCATTTGTTGCTCTGTCATTAGGCAGAGAAAGGAAACATGAAAGCAATGCTGTGGAGCTCTTTAGAGTGTGGAGGTCCTTCAACAGGGAAATGCCTTCACCTGCAGCTCCTCCAAGAGCTTTTCCCAGGGTGGAGTTGATGATGGTGACTTTGTCCATCACTCCCAGCAGCTCATCAGTACCCCTGTAGAAAAAGGAGCATCACGTTATCGGCTGCGCCAGCATGGACCAGGGAAGCTGCTCTACACCTGATGTCTCAAGGGAAACAAAGCGCCACCAGCCAGGTCTCTGGTGTCCCCCCGTTCTGGTAAAGGAAGAACACCTCCCTGTGATAGTTCAGCCCAAGTGCTGACCTGCCATTCTCCTGCAGAAAGGCTGAGCTGGGATCTCCCGAGCTAAGAGCATGGGTTTCTTCATCCCTTACAAATGGGAGAGCGCTCAAACTTCCCGCACAGAAGTTTAATAGTCCAAACAGAGCACTAGATGTCGACATAGGTCTTGTACATGCCTCAGACATGCCACACCCTTAGCGTACACCAGGGAAAAACGGTTGCCTGGCTAGAGTAGCCGATGTCCTCTGAGGTGGGCTGTGCACATCACTGATGTGCTGCCCTAGATGTACACAGGCCTAAAGCACCCGTGTGCAGGTCTACACTAGCGGAACTAACCAGACATGGCAAACATGCTCCGCAACTTCACATCCTCCAGCCCAAAAAGGCAGGAGAGGGCCTTGCCCCCCAGCTGTTGGATCTCTTGAAACAGCGTTGTAGACAGCGTTCACGCCAAAACACAGGGTTGCAGCAGGTTCACACTGAAACGAGCACAACTCACCACGCGCTCGGTAACCATTCCCTCTTCCTCAAGACGTTGTGCGCTTACATACCTCAGTGCAGTCAAACAGGTGGTTTTGCAGCGGGTGGGACCACAGAGCCCACTGGGATAGAGCAACAAGGTCTACCTCAACTCACGGGATGGCTGCCATGCCCCAGGGAAGAAGATTACAAGACAAAAAGCCCATCCTAAGATTTCTTCCTGATAAAGACTGAAATTTGAGAAAGCTCAGTACTACAAGGTCTGGAATATCCTAAAGCTCAGCAGGACTACTTCTCTTGTTAGTCATGAAGTGCTACCAGGAGTGGCATCCCTCCTCTTAAAAGGTCCCTCTTGCACCATCATTTTGATGCACAATGAAAGACTTGCCACAGCCTCAGTGAGAAAGCAAGGCAAGTGTTCTTGCTTAGTTCCCACTTCTCACCCATTTCACAGCTTAATGTGGACTCGCCAGCTTCCCACAGGAGACCTGCCTAGAGAGGGGAGAGCTGGAAGGGAGCTCTTCATAGAGCAACTTTTGGCTTTCTCAGAGACGGTTTTCTCCTCTGGTCAGCTCCTGCACTGTCTTTCCATCTGAGGAGGGTCCCATTGCTCATTCCTACAGATGTTGACTCACACAGGTCTCTAACCTTCCAGCAGGGAGACAGCAGGAAGGACCACGCAATGCAGCGCTTGGCGCTCACGTGCCGGAACAAAACAAGCCCATGAAGCATCTCTTCTCAGCAAACACCTGCAGCAGGTGCGCTGCTTGGCTCCTGGAGGATCTCCAGGGATGGAAGAAAAAGCTGCCCTGAGGGAACTAATCATATCTAACTCCATGAAACCCCCAAGATCCAAGTACTTGAAAGCAATGGCTGAGAGGAGAAGGACTCAGAAATCAGGAAGTCCAACTGCCTGCCAGGAGAAGCAGACGAGACGATGGCACCATCCCTTACACACAGAGAAGCAGCTGTCACGCTGGGATGGGTCATTGCTAAAGTATCTCCCTTCAGGTGACCCAAAGGTGGGGTGTGAAGCCTTCAAGAAACTGTGGCTCCAGGAGTCCCCACACAAAAATATGTTTGTCATCAGGACCTTTGGCCTCGGTTCAGAGGTAGTCAGGGAGGAGAAATGAGGGTGAAATAGCCCCTTACCGGCCATTGGGTCCCAGAAAGCCCGTGGCATGGCATTCATCAATGAAGACTAGGGCATGATACTTCTGGGCTAGCTGGCAGATCTCCCGCAGGGGTGCGATGTCACCATCCATGGAGAAGGCACCGTCGGTGGCCACCAGCCGCAGACGATGTTTCTGTGAGAGGGAGAATGGCACCCCCAGGGGTGAAGATGTCACCCTGAGAGGGGCTGGCGGAGGAGACTGGGACATGGTCCAGCTCTGGTAGGGAGTGGATATATCTAACCAAGATGGGGGGTTTGCACTGCAACCAGCTGCTTCCCCACTTTGCCTATCTGCAAAACCGATGCCTACTGCACGGGAAAAGGCAGAGCTCACCCTTTGGGGCTGGTTACTGCGCCGGCAGCACAGCCAAGCGAGCACCCTCGCGTTGGGATGGGAGGAGACCTCCGTACCTGCGTCTCCTGCAGCTTGGCCTCCAGGTCCTGCATGTCCATGTGCTTGTAGCGGTACTTGTTAGCCTTGCACAGGCGGATCCCGTCGATGATGGAGGCATGGTTCAGCTCATCCGACAGCACTGCATCCTCCGGGGTCAGCAGGGCCTGTCCGCGCCAAACAGAAAGGATCATCCTTTGCTCCAGGGCACCACCTCACTGAGATCTTCCAGCCTCTCTCAGTGCAGAGGACAAGGCTGCCTTTGATTGCAGCTGCCACGTCTCTCCTGGCACTGCTAAAATTTCCACTTTCCTTACCAGCCACCTTATAGCTAGATTTCCTTAGGCCAGGCTCTTGTCTGTGGTTTCTGAGCTCAAAACTTCCTTCCCCTTCCCTTCCCTAAGTGTCCTGGGGGATCACCCCTTCCCCCTGCCTACACTTCAAGGGGGAGTACAGACCTCCCAGGAAATGGGAGCCCTCCCAAAAAGCTGGAGCCGGCCAGGAAAGGAGGAGGCGAGGGCTGTTTAAACAGCTCTATGTGGCAACCCCAGTCCAAGGACACTAAGTCAGGGCTCTCCACCACCAGTCACTGCCATCTTCTCTGCAGCACAGAGCTCACATCAGAGCCTCTGGAAGGCATGGCAGGCACATCACCATCGCCTCCCTCCTCCACGCACAGCACAAGGAGAGCCCTACGGACCTCAAAGATACCAGCGTTGGCATCAAAGCAGCTGGCGTAGAGAATGGCATCTTCCCGCTGGTGGAAACACGCGATCTTCTCCTCCAGGTCCTTGTGTATGCTCTAAAGAGAAGAGAGGAGCGAGCGTCACTGGTGGGGCCGCGCAAGTTCTCGCTTGCCCGCTGCTGTTAGACGCTGTCTGCAAGGGAGGAAACAGCCAAGTTTTATCCCTAGAAAAGGTGTGTGTGTGTGCGTGGGAGAAGTCAATTGTGCTCAGAGAGCGTTTGCAAACGCCGCCCTAAAATGCGGTTATAGGCTTGGAGGCCAAAAGCGCAGCAGGGAGACACCAAGCTCCCCACCCACGGGGGAACAGCTCCAAGTTTTCCCCACGCTTCACCAGCCGGGGGTGTGAAAGGCCTTGATAAGGCAGGGATAAACCGGGGTGGGTTTGACAGAGCCAGGTCAGCCTTGCCATAACTACGACCCTTAAGGGGAGGGGGAAACGACACTCATTTTCTGAATCTGGAGGGGTGTTTCATTTCTTTGCTCTCTGAGGGGTTGTGATGGTTTAAACCGGCGTATTTCCAGATCTTCGGCAAGCGGAGACTTTATTTTTTTATATAATTTTTTTCCCCCACCCAGCCACGTGTACCTTAGCCCTGTGCCCAGGGGGGAGGCTGAGCGGAGGGGGAAATCCCAGAGGGGAGGCCGAGCAGGGGATGCTCCCCCGGGTACCTGGGTACCGCAGATGAACCGAACGGAGCTGAGCCCGGCACCGAACTTCTCCAAGGCCTCCACGGACGCCCGGATCACCTCGGGGTGGCTGGAGAGCCCCAGGTAGTTGTTGGCGCAGAAGTTAAGGATCCCTGGGAAAAAGAAAGAAAGAGAGAGAGAAGCGCGGGGGTCGCAACGGGAGGTGAAGCCCAGAGCCCCCCCCGCCGCCGCCGCCACCCCCCCATCCCCGGTACGCACCTGCTCCGCCGCCGGCCAAGCGGAGGTGAGGACCTTGTCGGGAAGCGATGACCCGCTCGTTTTTCCAAGTGCCGGCCCCTCGGATGTCTTCCAGCTCCTTCTCCAACCGCTGGCGGAGCTGAANTGATCCCTGGGAGGGATTTGGCGGCAAGCACATCCACAGGGATTTAGGAACTGTTCGGGGCTGAGGGGAGGAGGTCGTGTAGAATTGCGGAATCGTAGAATAATTTAGGTTGGAAGGGAGCTTTAAAGGTCATCTAGTCCAACCCTCCTCTGCAATGTCTTCAGCGACATCAGGTTGCTCAGAGCCCAAACCAACCTGACCTCGAATGTTCCCAGGGACGGGACATCTACCACCTCCCCGGGCAAATTGTGCCAGTGTTTCACCACNGCTCCTGTAGCTTGAGTGGCCTCGGGCACCTTCTAGGTGTTGTTCGAGTCTCGGGTTGTTTTCTTTTTTTTTGGGGGGGGAACCTCTTTTATCGCAAGGAGTTTAGGCACACACCACCCCCACATCCCCACACCAGGTGATCCCTGGGAGGGATTTGGCGGCAAGCACATCCACAGGGATTTAGGAACTGTTCGGGGCTGAGGGGAGGAGGTCGTGTAGAATTGCGGAATCGTAGAATAATTTAGGTTGGAAGGGAGCTTTAAAGGTCATCTAGTCCAACCCTCCTCTGCAATGTCTTCAGCGACATCAGGTTGCTCAGAGCCCAAACCAACCTGACCTCGAATGTTCCCAGGGACGGGACATCTACCCCCTCCCCGGGCAAATTGTGCCAGTGTTTCACCACTCTCACTGTAAAAAACCTCTTCCTTATAAGTAGTCTAAATCAACCTTCTTTTACCTCAAAACCATTAGCTCTCCATAGGAGAGCCTATCCAAAACCATAGGAGCTATCGCTGATAAAGAGTCCCTCCCCATCTTTCCTGTAGGGCCCCCTTTAAGTAATAAAAGGCCACAATGAGGTTTCCCTGGAGCCTTCTCTTCTCCAGGCTGAACAACCCAACTCAGCCTGTCCTCACAGGAGAGCTGCTCCAGCCCTCTGATCATTTCTGTGGCCCTCCTCCGGACCCGTTCCAACAGGTCCGTGTCTTTCCTGTGCTGAGGACTCCAGAGCTTAACACGGTGCTGCAGGGGGAGGGTCTCATGAGTAAAGGGCCCAAGGTACTTTGGAGCAACAGGCCATCATGGACCTTGATGACCAAGAAGCCCAGGAGCATTAGGTGTCCCCACCTAAGGGGTTTGGGGTCCTCAGCACAGGTGACTTGGATTCTTGTGTCTAGATGGTTTACAGATGCCCACCACAGAGTGTAATGAACCAAGGGATTACAGGATATGGGTACATCAGGCTGAAGTGACCAAGAATCCTTTGGTTTGAGAGGTTTAGGACTTAGCAGCTGAAGGAGACTAGGTACCCAAGCCTAGGGAATTTGAACACCTTTGGCTGAAGCTGTTTGTGACCCACAGACCCCCTGGGTTTAGACACAAAGAGCCCAGATGGATCAGGCATCTCCATCCTCCCCTATATCTGATTGGAGATCCTGTGGCCAGAGTGGTGTAGACCCTTCATGTCCAGGGAGATTAGGCACCAGGCTCTCAAAAGGGGTTTAGGGTTTTCAGCCTGGCTGGTCTGGGAGCCTTCCATCCAAGGGTCTCAGGAACAAGAGCCCAAAGGGATTAGGTGCCTCCAGGCCAAGGATTTGAGTACCTTAAACTACACAGTTTGGGATCCTTCACAGCTAAAAGGCTCAGGAATCATCTATCCAGGTGATTTAGTATCATCAGGCCAGTGGATCTGGGAGCTACCATGCAGGACGGTGAGGACCCTTGGCCCATGAGATTCAGGCACAGCAAGCCCAAGGCGACTGGGAACCCACAGCCCCTGGGATTTCAGAGCTTCTGGACCAGGGGGTTTGGGATTCTGACATCCAAGGAGTTTAGATGTCTCTAGCCAAGTGGGATTAGGCACCTCCTGCCTGAGACTCAGACTCTGCTGAGAAGTAGGGCTGGCCCGCAGGATCCCTGCCAGCCCCGGCCATCAGAACCACCCATCCCTGCCCGGGGAGGGGTGCTGGCAGGGGACAGGCAGGCCCTGGAGCAGTGCCAGCCCCCCTAGGTACAAAGCCAGAGCCCCGAGGTGACAGCGGGGCCGCCCTGGCTGCCTCCCCCAGCTTTGCCCGCGGAGCTGCCCACTGCCGTGCCCTGGCTGGTCCTCCCCAGGGAGCAAAGCCCCTCGCAGCTCTGTTTGTCCCTCCTCCCCAGGGATCAACTCCTTGAAAACAAACGTGGACAGACCCTGGCCTCACTCCACCTCCTCCTCCATCCTGTTCCTGCCCCAAGGCTCCCCTCGGTGGCTCCACAGGCAGGCGGGCAGCCCCACTGCCCGGCTGGCCCGGTGGTTATCTCCAGCACCAGGCAGACCTCACACCCAGCAGCCCGGCACACCTCACCTCGTCCCTGTGGTGGGGACATGGGGTGGTGGAGGAGGGAGTGGGGATCCCCTTTTCCTCCTCCCGGGAAGGCTGTGGCTCTCACAGCCATATGTTCCCACTTCCCCTCCGACACAGGCAGAGCCTTTTCCCGGCCCCAGCGAATGCACAAACCCCCGGGAGCTGGGGCAGGATCAGGAACTGAAATCCTGTACGGCCACGACAGACACGCAGGGTCACCATCACCCCCAACACAGAACAAGCGGCCCAGTGTTAAAAAAACCCACAGACACACACAAGGAATTTTTGAGACATCGAAATAAAAACCCAGACCAGTAACTCTTAAAAATTGGAACTCTCCGTACCAAAGATGTTCCTTTTTTCTTTCATTAACTGAAGCTTGTTTTAGCTATTTCCAGACAGGAATAGATCGATTCTTTATAAAACGCAATAGAAAGGGGTAAAAATAAAGGCAAAAGCTATTTACAGAAACCAAAGGGGAGAGTACCGAAACGCCTCTAGACTTCTCACTTCTTCTTGGGCGATTTCCGGGCACTGGATTTGGCTTTGGGTTTCGACCGCTTTGCCTTCTTGGGCTTGGACGCCTTCAGCGACTTGACCTTAAAAGTCTTTGTCGTCTTGGCTTTCTTCGGGCTGGCCCTCGACTTCTTCCTGGCTTTCCTGGCGGCAGATTTGGGCTTCTTTGCCGGCGACCTGGCTTTCCTGGCCCTCGCTGCTTTCCGGGGCGACGTGGATTTCCTGGCCACCTTCTTCCTCCTCTTCTTGGCCGGGGACTTCTTCGCCTTGTTGGCCTTGGCCAAGCGGAAAGAGCCGGAGGCGCCGACCCCTTTGGTCTGCTTGAGGACGCCAGTGGTGAGGAGACGCCGGATGGCGAGCCTGATCTGGACGTCGGCGTTTTGGCCCACCTTGTAGTGGCTCTTCACGTACTTCTGGATGGACTGGCGGGAGGAGCCGCCGCGGCTCTTCTCGGCCCGGATGGCCGCCGCGATCATGTCCGAGTAGGTGGGGTGGGCCGCCGGCCGCCGCGCTGACCTGGCCCGCTTGGGTTTGGCGGCTGGAGCCGGGGCTGGGATCGGGCTGTCCGTCATGGTGGGTGCTTCGGGATGCTCCGCTATCCCCTCACGGTGGGAAGCCTGGCCCGGTCCGGCCCGGGACCCCCCGCCCCTGGNTGGGGGGGTCACTGGGGAACAAGGAGGAGCACTTGGGGGACACTGGGTGGGGACAAGGAGTGACACTGGAGGGGACAACAGCAGGACAAGGAGGAGCACTTGGGGGGAACATTGGGTGGGAACAGAGAGAGACTGGGTGGGCGTGAAGGAGACAAGGAGAAGCACTTGGGGACATCAGGGAGACAAGGAGAGACAAGGCAGGGAGAGCTGGAGCAACATCAAGGCAGATGGAGGGACGCTTGGGAGGGATGCTGGGGGTCAGGGAGGGATGTTCATGGGGACATAAGGAGGGACACAGGGAGAAACATCAGGGGATAAGGAGGGGCATGGGGGAGGACATGGGACACTGTGGGGACACCAAGGAGAAAGGGGGAGCACTGGGACCAAGACAGGCTCAGCGGCAGCACCCCACAGCCCAACGCCTCTGTCCCGCTTCTCTGCCCTCTTTGCTCCCCAGCAGGTGCTCTGGGGACACCAGCTCAGCCCTCGCGCGTGTGTGGCAGGGGTCACACAGGTTATCCCCCTTTTCGGGGGGGGGACAGACGTAAGTCTTTGCAAAGGGACAGAGTGGGGACATGTAACAGTGACAACCAGCTATCCTTCCCCAGCTGCCTATGTAGTCGGCTGTTCCTGGGAGATTAAACGTTGCCACTATCATCGTCTTGCCCGTAGGATTTTGGTGATGTTTTCCCCCTTATTTCTTAAAAACACGCGGACGCAGCCGCCTGGTCCCACCAAGACGCTGTGGGGTGCTCGGAGGTGAAGCCTGGCACCTCCAAACCCCTTGGCTCTTCAGCAGGGAGATGAAACACCCAGCGAGCACCTTCCTGGAACCTCCAGGCACCCTGGATGCCCAGGGGCGTGCAAACCGCCAGCCAGGGGCACACAGAAGCATATATAAAAATAGCTACAGATGTATGAATAAATAAAAATAAAAAATAAAAAAATAAAAAATAAAGATAAAAATGTAGAAATAATGGAAGAAATAGAAATAATAGAAGTGGGAAAAATAGAAAGAAAATAATAGAAACAGATAAAATAGAAATAGAAATAGAAATAGAAATAATAGAAATAGAAATAGAAATAGAAATAGAAATAGAAATAAATAGAAATAGAAATAGAAATAGAAATAGAAATAGAAATAGTTAGAAATATTTGATGCCCCCTCCCCGACACACACACGCACTATGTGAGGGTCCAGCGTACCCCTGTCCTGGGAGGAGGCACTCATCTCGCTGACACTTTTCCAGGAGTGGCAGGAGTGCGTCCCATCGAGGGCATCCCTTTCTGCTTCCCTCCCCACGGACACTATTTCACATGCCCAGCTCCATTGGGGGAGCGGGACACGTTCACCCCACCTGCAAACCACTCGGCTTTATTAAGAGCAAAGAGCTAATTGCGAAGGGGAATAACCACCCTTTCACCTCCCCTGGGTTTTTTTTTTTTTTCCTGACAAATACATGGCGTTCCATCCCATACGGAGCGCAGGGGCAGTGAGCTCTGGTGGTCTCCGCGCAATGCTTTGCCCGGCCGAGGGGACCGCTCGTTTTTCCTAGCCGGGAATAAACGGCCGTGGCTGGCTGCCTGCACGTAGGCAAGCCGGGCGCGGGCAGATAAGGCACCATCTGCTTTATTCGCATCCAAGTTTTTAACGGTCAGAGGTGGCTGGTCCGCAGGCCGGGCTCTGGGGGTAGAGGAGGCGCAGGGGTGTTGGCATCGTCCCCGAGCCCCCGGGGTTGGCACAGTGCCGGGGGTTGACCGCGGATCCTCCAGCCTTAAAAACCATTATCTGGGCAGCGCAGTGGTGGGGAGGCAAGGGATGGTGAGGGGAGACGGGGGAGGCAGGGGGGGAGGAGGGCAGATGCTCAACACCTAACTTTAGCCAGATGAAAATTTGGGTCCTAATCTCAGCCGGTCACCTGGGCAGCTCCTGCAGCCGACAGGGGCTGCTCAGCCTCCTCCGGTGGGTGCCGCTGCTGGCGGGCAAACACCCTCTTCCCCTATACATGGGGGTTCTGACCCTTTCATCCGGACCAGCTCCCTAAATTTTAGCCAGTCAAAATAGGAGGAACACCCTATGGTGTCAAGAAGCTCAGTGGAGGGAAGGCGTATGGGTGGTCACAGCCCATCAGGATGCTGCTGACCTTGCGGAGGGGGGATCCCGGTCAAGGTAACCCCCTAACTGCCCCACTTGATACTGGAAACCCCCCCCTTGAACCCTGCACTGTTGCATCCTTAATATTAGCTGGGCAGAATCGAGAGGGGTTTTCCGGCCCCTGACGGGATGCCGGGGCTGGAAGTGGGATGCAGACGCTACAGGGCAATGCGAACCCCACTGCCTCTGGGAAGCGGGGTCTGGCGCTGCCGGCACCCCACTGCAGGAAGCATGAGGGAGGGCTCATCCATAAGGAAAAATTGTTCCCATAGGCCACCTACTCCCCCATGCCTGGCTTAGGCTCATGTCTCTATTTTTGGCCTCAGGAACCTGCCACCATGCCCACGGTGGGGTGGATTACTCCCTGCACACCATTTTCTCCTCGAGGAGAGCTACCCAACTGTTCCAAGCCTCCTGTGCTTCCCGTTTCTGGCATTAATCGGCAGAGATTGGGAAATCCCGCTTCTCTGACAAACCCCAGAGGACAGAGCCTGGCAGAGGAATCCTCTCTGGAATCCCGTTTACCTTCTCCTCCCTCCCCACACTGTGTTCAACCAGACTCCATGGGGATTAACGCGCTTCCAGCTGTGGATTTCATCTTAAATGGTCAAACTGCATCCATTGTGGATGTGCTATGGATCCGCTGGCTAACAGCCCCTGCCTTGTAGGGGTAGGACAGCTCTTTGTTCCCACCCAAGCGCACGGGGCCACTTCTGGTGACTAATGCCAGCAACAACATTTTATTTTACTTGGTTTCCATTTCCAGAGTGGCCCAAAACACCCAGCAGTGGAATTTGGCCTGGCTGGCACTCAGTTCCAAGTGCTTCAGTGCTTTTTTAGTGGCAAACCCGGGAAACTGGCTGATTTTCCTGCCGCGCTCATCAGATCTTCAGCCCCGAGCGCCCAGTTGTGCAATGCACTGTGGCCAGCCCGGCACAAAGCCGCTCAGCCAGGCTGCTGCTAACGGCAAAGCGGGATTTAACGATGCCAATAAAAGGCGAAAGAGTATTGCCTCTGCCTGACGGACCAATTACCACTGTTTTAAAAGATTTACAAGCTGTTTTTTTTAAGGGTGAGCTCCTCACGCGAGCCGGGATGCTGGCTCTCATGCAACCAGGGTGCCGCACGGGCTGCGGGTTTTCCCCGTATGTGAGGCTGGGACATTTCT
Source organism: Rhinoptilus africanus (assembly GCA_013400135.1). Lineage (NCBI taxonomy): Eukaryota > Metazoa > Chordata > Aves > Charadriiformes > Glareolidae > Rhinoptilus > Rhinoptilus africanus. The sequence continues at coordinate 678,188 of VXBO01002531.1, read as the reverse complement.
CGCAGCCACAACTTGTCTGAAAGCAAGCGGATGGGGTACAGGCATTGTTTTGGGATGTTTTTTGGGCTCTGCTGGCCATCATGCAGATCACACGGGCACGATGTCGGTCGCCTCCCATCCCCGCCGCTCTCCCCCCACCCAGCTCCCCTGCACCCGGGAGATAGGGATTGCAGAGACGATGGGGCGACTGTATCACCCCGCTGCAGGCGAGATGGGGGCCGCCTGATTAATGCTGGGCCAATTTGGGAGGTGGCGGTCCCCCGTCACTCCGGGGATGAGGGGATGCTCCTGCCCAGCCAGCGGCTGATCTGCAGCCGCAGAGACTCGAGGAGGGGCGGCTTGGCGGCATGTCAGGCGCCCGCACATTTCGCCCGTGCTTATGCGACGCGTTTATCGGGGGCAGCAGCCCCCCGTCAGGAAGGGAAAAAAAACAAACAACAAACCAACACCAGACCAACAAACCAACCCAAACAAAACGGAGATATCAAAGCCCTCAGGGAAGGGGCCAGCAAGCCGCACGCACTGAGAGTCTGCGGTTCACCCCTTGCTCACCCTCTGCTTGCCCCCAGTGCCCCACTTCTGGGGGTTTCCTCCCCCAGGGGTAGGCACAACCACACAGACTGTTGTTTCAGTAGTTGTTTTTTCTAAAAACCATGCATGCAACCCCCCCTCTTTTGACACTGTGCCCTGAACTCAGCTTTTTTTTCCTCCTCTCTTGGTCCCCAAGGCAATACCACCCCCTGCAGCCTGGGACCAGTTGCCCCCAGCTGCTCTATCCCCTCCTCCCTTCCCGTCTCTGGCCCCCAGTATGACAAATGCTCATCCCATCCTAAACTCAATGGCAACAGCCATGTCCTGCTGGGAGGTGGAGAGAAAAGCCTGGACCTTGGTCAGTGCGGGGATAGGAGGGTTTGTAGCCTGGAGGTGGGAGGCCAAGCGCCAGCACGAGCAAACCCTGGCTCCGCACGGGCGCAGTGGGGAGCCGGCTGCTGAGCTCAGTGCCTGGCCTCTTGCACCATCCACCAGGTTGCCCAAGGGCCTCATGCACGTGACAAAAGCTTGCAGCCCGGTTTTACCGGAATTTGTGACTTACGAAGCAGCTTGCCTTACCTAGGGAAAGCAGTCGCCACATTTGCCTGTGCCCCTCCAGCCCCAGGAGCCACCGATATGACAAGGTTATCACACGCTGAACGAAGGCGTGCTGTGCTGCCTTAACCCTCCTCATTGCGGCTGCCACCATGTCCTTACACCCCAATCCCCTACCTGTGTCTCTCAGTGCTTCACCCTCCAAGTCACCCACCCAAGGGTCCTCCTTGACCCCTTTGTCTTCCCCTCTTCAGACGGTGCCTCCAGCCATGGCACGAGCCTGCAATTAGGGCTCTTCCGAACTTGCCAGCAGCCTCCCTGCACAGCGGCAGCTCACGTTTACCTTGGCATGGGGCTGAAAAAGGAGCAATCACCTCAAGGTACTCTATCCTGCCAAAAAAGCAACATGCTTCACCCAAAAACAGGAGAACGAAGGCATTTGAGATCCCTCTGATCTCCCCAGGATCTATATATACTGCTTACTCTGACAGTAATTTGCAGAGCCATCTGACCCCTGAGGCAGCCCAGGCGCAGCTCTTCCTCTGCGGGGATGAGGGTCCACGTGGGATTTTTGGAGCGGTGTGGTGAAGCAGATTATTTTACTCCCAAACCCAAAGGTAGAGCTGGATAACGGCAGTCCTCTGGCCAGGGACGGGGTGCTCCTGCTGCTTTCCCTCTCCAAATCCAGGGGGAGAAGAGACACAGGTCTGGATACCCCAAAAATCACACAGGAACCTGGGAAAATGACATTTCCCCCCACCACACTGGGTTAGGGACGTGTCCCTTGACAACCACATTTTTTTTTCTCAGCGAAAGGGGAAGATTTTATTAAGTTAAAAGTTGAAGGGTGCAGCAGAGCAGCAGCAGCTGCCACCTTGGGGGAGGTTGGCTCCGGCGGGTGCAGTAGCAGCCTCACAGCTCCTCTTCCCCAGAAAGGAGAGACCCTGTGGCTCTGGGCTCCTGCCAATTTGGGTTCTTGAAAGAGCCAAAGGACAGTCACGGAGAGAGCTCGATCATGCAGACTCTTGCCAAGGTCTCCTCTTTCAAAAGTCCCAGGCAAGCACGTCCATGGCAGACTGCCCCGGCGGCTCCCTCCTATGGCTTGCATGTCTTCTCCACAGGTTCCCTGGGGGTGGCACAGGGAGGGGGGAGCGTGCTCCTCACCGCACATCCCAGGGGGGCCGTGGAGACATTTGGAAGAGAGGGAATACGTGCCGAAGGTGGCAGTGTGGCCAGGAGCAACAGGGCTGGGGAAGGGGTGAAAAACAGCTTCTCTTTTTCAGGTTAGAAAATGCTGGTGACATAGTAAAAGTTTTCCCCCCTCCTCTTCCCCTTCTTCCCAGGGGGAAAAATTTCCTCTATAAAATATAATTTTCACATATAAAATCCTGAAGAAGGTGCATGTAAGGAGCCAGTCCAAACAACGTGCTCAGGTACGCAGGCAGAAGGGGTTCATCAAAAAAGCTTTGGGGGTGAGTGAGGAGGCTGGGGGCTGGGTGGGATTCCTCGCCAAGGCGATAACGGATGGGATTCCAACTCCCCCTCCCCGCAAGTGAGGAATGGAGCAAATACAAAACAAGAAGAGATAAACGAAGAGCAGACCTAGAGAGAAACAAAACCAGAAATGGTTTAGAACGACCCCACTGAGCGCAGAAATGCCGTTTCTGCTCCCCCGGGGAGATAGCTGTCTGGCTCCTTGCTACAGACCCACTCCTCTTGGAACCCATCAGTGAGCGCTGGCAGAGGGAGGTGACCCCAATCCCGACGGCCACGGCATCCAAGCAAGGAGCAGAAGCGCTCCGGACCATGGGATGCCCTTGAACCTTTTAGCCTGCTTCCCTGCCCAGCCGCAGCAGGGATGCCTCCAGGCGAGCATGGGAGGAGGGCTAGGACTAGTCAGGGCTGCTTTGATGCAGATCTAAAACTTCTGTGCTGCAATAGAGGAACCACTTCAAAGGTGAACGCAGCAGAAACCCATGTAGGTAGTGTATAACTGCTCCCTCGCTGTCACCCAAGCCGCAGGGCGAAGGCCAGCACGTGGCCAGCCTGGTTGAGCAGCGCTTGGTGGTGCTGTCTGCAGAAGCATCAAGGGCAGCAAGGCAAGAAGGGGGCTGGGGACCTTGGGAGAACATCAGGGACAACAGGAGGGCCAGAGGTGCAGGATGAGAGGATGCAAGAAGCAGAGAAGGAAGACTTTAAGCCAAAATTTTCAGTGCTGAGTGGAGCAGGAGGAACCGGCAGCTTACAACCCCCTGGTCAAAGCATGGTAGCCGGTCTCAGCCACCTGCCCTTCCAAGGGACATCATGGCATCCCCGGTGCTCACCGTTACTCGCTGATGCTGTTGCACAGCGACTCCTTCTCCTGCAAAGCCGCCATGGCGAGGCGCAGGTGCTCCTTCAGCTGCTCGATCTCTCGCTCGGAGCGCACCTTAATGTGATTCAGCTCTGCATAGACGTCTTGGTATTTCCCTGAGGCAAATCTCTTATCCTGCCAGGGTAGGGAGAGGGGTCAGCAGGTTTTAGGGATGATACTAGGGAGGAGGACAGCAAGGAGAGCCCAGCAGGAGAAGGGCCAGCAGGTGAGGAGGGGAAAACTAGCCCCGGGTTTGAAGTCCATCCCAATCCAGGCCACGCAGAAACCATTCAGAAGAGCCTGGAGGTAGCGCTTCCCAAACTCTGGGCCAGGGAGGAAGGCAGAGTTGCTGGCCCCACAGCAGTGGGGCTCTGCAGCATCAGACCGAGGGGGCGATACAGGCTTTACCATGACTCACGCGAGTTGGGCCAGGCATATGGGAAAAATAAACCCCAGCAGAGATGCATGCTGCTGAAAGGACCAGTCCCAGTCACTCATATGGCAAAAAGCTTAAGTGAGAAAGTTATAAACTCCTGGAGCAACACCGAATCTCAAAGCCTCTTTCAGGTTCCCCTTTGGCAGGGGTCTCTGACAGGAGTTTCAAAGGAGCTGCTGCCAGTGGAGGGAGCAGCACACCCAGCACTGGTGACCAAGGAAACATCCTCCCAGCCAGGGGACAGAGGTGGCTGGGGAAGCGGAGTGCCAGGCAGGCTTCATCTGGGCTTCCCACCTGGGAAAGAAGGGCTCCTGGCTTGTCCATGCTTATATGTACATACACATTCCTGTAACGTTCCCCTTGTTTGGAGCACGTGGCTGCTACGTGCTCGGGAGCGAGCAGAGACGAGGAGCACAGATGATAAGAGGGTTTGGCCTGAGCATCCCATCAAACCCAGCCAAACCCTGCTGACATACAGCCCTGGTGCTCCCCTCCCTCCCCTGCTGCTTTCCCAATGGCTCCCAGAAAACACCGACCTTTTGCATCATCTGCAGCTCCTCCCGGAGGCACTGCACCTCTTTCTTTACGTAGTGAAGCTCATTCTCTTTCACCCGCAGCATCACCTGGGCCGGGGAGGGGGAGAGGAACCAGAGATGACTCAAGAGCCACCGCCTCGGAAAGGCCGGCAGGCTCCGGCGCAAGCGCGGTGGTGGAGAAGGAAGGAAGGGCCAGAAGGGCCAGGGCAGGAAGCGGCGTGAGCGCCCCGGGAGAGTGGCAGAGGGGAAGCTTGCGTATCTCCTTCCTGCTCCGGCCCCGCTGCTCCATCCGGCACCCCCCTCCCACACACTCCAAACCAAAAACCACTGCGAGGAGAAGAACCCCGGCATGGGGGGGATGGAGGCAGCGGGGTAGCCCCAGGGGGGGACCCTCATACCTCCAGCTCACAGGAGCTCCGCTCGTTGTTGTGCGGAGAGCGGTCCCCAGAGCCCCGCGATGAAATAAAGCTTCGCAGCTTCCCGATCTCATCCGAGAGGCGGGTCTGCAGCTCCTGTGGGAAAAGATGAAAGACGTCAGGGTAGCCATGGCATAGGCCTCTCTGCTGTCCTGACCTCTCCATCTTCATGCCAGTCCTGCCCCAGCTTAGAAACCTCCTTGTAACCCCCTGCCCATAGGTGACGGCAGCCCCTACAACCAGCAGGAAAGAATACACTCACCGAATTTAACACCATGGTTAAGACAGGGCCTTAATATTTTTTCTTTCTGATAAAATCTCAAGGAAGAAATATGAAAAAATAAGAGAGGCTGTGCCGTGCGAGGGAGGAACATGCTCCATGGTCTCTGCTGGCAGGGAAAGCCATTCTCTTGCCTGATTTTTCCGGAGAAGATCCTTCCCCTCCTGCTGACAGCGCAGCAGCGTCTGCTCCCGCTCCTCTGCCTTCTGGGTGAGCTCCCCGATTTCCAGGCACTTTTGGGAGTACTGCTCAGAAAGCACCTGCAGCTCCCGCTTCAGGGAATCCACGTCCAACCTGTCAAAGAGGCAACAGCTCATTGCTGCCCCGCAATCCTCACTGGCCCTTGCTCATGGCATTGCCTTCACCCCTGCCACGGGCAGCCTCTGCCCACATCAGTCACTGGCACAAAATAACGTCCCCTGTGGACCAAGGCTTCAGTTCCCACTCTCCTGCAGATGACTGTGGTGCTTCTAGGGGCTTCAAGCCATGCAGGAGGAGCTTTCCATAACAAAAATAGAGGGAAGAAACTATAGAGAAGACAGAGATACTACAGAGAAAATAGCCAAGTAGGGGATAAACCTCCCTGTCCCACAGCTCCAGCAGCCCTGGTTGTCACCACGGGGCACCCACGACCCCCAGGGAGGGAGCTAAGGAGAGTGAATGGGGGACAGCTGGGGGATACGGCCACAGATGGGGCACAGTGACACCAGCATAAGGCAGAAGCATTGGGCAAGGGGAGCAGGAGAGGTGGATCTTACTGGTGCTGCTTCTGGAGGGCATCTGAGACGGAGCCGCACTGCTGGAAGCTTCGTGTCCTACCCAGCTCCTTATTCATCTCCTCCCGGTGGGCTTTCTTCAGTGCCTCGATGGCTGCAGAGGGGGACAATCAGAGGTGGGGGATCAGACTGTGCCAGCTCTGGCATGTCTTGGGGAAACCAAGCCAGGGAACCACCTAAGCTCTTGCTGCTACAGGTTCCTAGACCTGTCTTTGCAGGTTCCTCCTACATCCCTTCTGCTCTTGGGGCAACCCCCACCTTCTCCACACTCAAGGATCATCCTGATGCACCAAGCGCTGCCAAGGAGACTAACACAGGGCAGCGTGGGAGCTCCCTGCCACCTCTGCCAGTCCTGCCTGCCTACAAGAAAGTGCTGAGCACCAGCACCACTCCAGTAGGGTAAGCAGTGTGGGTCCAGATGACTGGGATGACTGGTTTCTCACAAGAGACATTTGGGAGAGGTGGGAGGGACCCAACCAAACGGGCATGGCTTTCTGTCTGCTCCTACCTGCTGCCGTCGCCGCAGCCTCCTCTGCCAGGAGCCGCTCCTTCTCCTGCCGCAGCCGCTCCAGCTCTCGCTGGTGATGCCTCTGGAGCTCCTCCATCACTTGCTGGTGGGATGACTCCATCTCAGCCAGGCTGCGCTCGCAGGCCTCCTGCCGAGCCGGGGAAAGGAGGGGTGAGGGCCTCAAAAGTCTAGGCACGCAGGCGCTCGGGCCAGGACAGGCACCCGGCCAAGCTAACATTTGCCTTTGCAAACCTCACCCAAGTCCAGAGCCATTTTGAGAGAAGCAAGACCACTTCAGAAGGAAAAGACCATCCTGGGAAAGTGAGGTGGCACTTTTATCACTGAGCACAACCATCTGACAGGGCCACGCATCTTGCAACACCCCCGTGCTTTGCAGAGGATGAAATGCTCCTCCTGCTCTTCTTAAAACTGAAGCAGCAAGACAGGAATGCTCCTTTTGGGCCAAGAGCTGGGGATAACATGCCCAACACCCCAGCCCAAACCCTTCCACCTGGCTGCACTGCCTGGCTGGAGGAGATCAACAGCGGGAACTGCATCCCAGTATCTGCCTTTTAAATGAAGCAGCATCCCCTGGAATCAATGAAAACTGAGCCTCTTCTCCTGAAAAGTGACACCCTGTACTGCCCTGCGGTCCGACAGAGGCTGCCAAAGTACCCTCTGCAAAGCTTAATGATTAAGGATCCTCCTCACACAGCTTGCCCTCCTTTCTGACAGCTCTGAGGCCAAGGCGATGGTTCTTTCAACATCGAGCGCTGTGGTTAACCGGTGTTACAGCAAAGCAAAGCGGTTCCCACCTCAGAGCTATGCCTCCGCTCCCCCGCCAGATGCTGGCAGCACTGCTGCAAGACCCTTGGGAAGGATTTTTTCACCACCAAACCATGCCAGAGTATTACTTTAAAAGGCCAGGGCCTCTAAGCCATCAGCAGAGAGCCATGAAGACATCGTATCCCCTGACAGCCCCTTGCGGTCCCATTCCTTCCCCAAGTACTAAGGTGAAGGCTGATATAAAGGGTGCTGCAACGTCTGGGAATGCAAGTGCTTGCTGGCTGCTCCTCCCTACTGAGATGAGAGAAGTTGGGAAGCTTCACAGATCAACCAAAGGAGAGGAAAAGGCAAGAGATATATTCAGTGATCTGCCCACAGGCTGGCTGCAAACCTCAGCAGACTGAGAGAGAACAAGCCCTTTGGGGAAAGGCCAAATTTGGCCTCAGATGTGAAACGCTGACCTTTTGAGCCAAGTTATTAGGCAGATAAGGTACCATTCCTCCCCAGTCCTTTTGCTTTTTTTAACCATAAAGAGGACTGTGAGCTGTAAATACTAAATCAAGATGACAGCGTGACTGCTAACTGGCTGGGCTGGGTGCCACAGGGCTCGTGGGTTTCTTTATCTAGGCTAGGTATGGCTAACCCGCTGCAACAGGTTTCACCAGCCCCAATTCCCTTCCCCCGGTATATTTTAACACATACAGCACATCCTGAAACCCCCACAGCATGGTGGACTGGCAGTGTCCCCCCAGGAAATCCCTGCGGGATGTGACCTTGCTTGCTTTGGATGAGTCCACGCGCTGGGGGGGGAATAAATAAACGAAGAGAAGAGAGAGGCCGAAGCATGAGCAAACTCTGCTTCGCAGGCTTTCCCACGTGCTGTCCCAGGAAATGAAGGGGTTGTGCTGTCAAAGTGACCTTCAGTACTCAGGCAGCTCTGGCAGGGACGCAAGCTCCCCAGGGCCTGACGGACTGTTTTTAACGAGGGATTTGGGAGTCCCTGTTCGCAAGAACTACATGTGGCGAGCTGCAAATTGCCGGAGAACGTGTGTGTGGCTTGGCAGAAAGCTGCTGACCCACTCCCAAGCCGGGGGACGGCTCATGCCCCCTGCCCAGGCCAGCACCATGCCCACACACAAAGCAGGGCACAGATCCTGCACCTCTTCCCTAACGCTCCTCCCCATTTATAGTCTGGCCCCTTTAAGGCCAGCCAATACACACCAGCCTTTATGTAATTAACATTGATTACAAGTGAGCCCAGTTAGGGTCACCATGGCAACCCAATGATCAGCAATACCTGCTCAGCAATGAGCTGAGTCCCAGCATTTCCCAGTTTGGGACTGTGACTGACCCCAGGGTCCCACGTCCAGTGCCCTGCTCACCTGTGAGATGTACCCCCGGGGCACATGGCTGTCACCCTGGGATTTTGATGCCTCCCGAAGGCTCTCGTTTCGAGCCCGGCAGGACTCCAGCTGTGCCCGCAGCGACTGGACCTGTGCCAGGGAGGGGAGAGAGATGCTCAGCCAGGGGTGGAAAAGTGCCACATCTGAACCTTGGGCTTAGGGATGGGGAAGATCATGCATAGCTAACGGGGATGTCTGCTTCCCATAGGAATGGCAGCCTGCCAAGGGACCAAACCAGCAAAGCCAGCCCCAGCCTGGTAAGCACTAGCTAGGAAGGGATGAGCTATCCCAACTTCCAGAGGTGGATCCATGCGGGAGGAAACCACTGCTGCACGTGTATCTGGGATGACAGACAAGTGCACAGCTCCTTCCAAAGGCTAGTAGGTGAAGCACTTGCAGGCTTGGGAATAGCCAGAGAAGACAGATATACTCCTGGGAAACACTCATGGGAAACATGCAAGCAGTGCCATCAACTAATCCTGGACCAAAACGTGGCCTGGGGAACTTCCCCAGGCATGCAAGAGCAGGTCTCCAGCCTCGCACTATCTGGTTGCAAAAGCTCCCATGCATTGGAGGAGTGGCACATGGAACCAGGAATAATGAACATCTCCCTGTACCTCTGTCTTGCTCTTCCGCAGAGCCTCCTGCTGCCGGGGACCACATTAAGAAGCCACTAGAATTCCCGTTTCAGAGAGGAGGGATGCTCTTACCTCCTTTTTCAGCGCTTCATTGGTTTCTCCATGGCCCCCCTTGCTCTGGTTCAGCAGTGCTGTCAAGGGCACCCTCCGCGAGTCCTTCAAGGGCAGGCGTTCCAGCTCCAGCCACTTCTTCTCTATCTCCTCATTCAGCCGCATCCGCTGGTCCTCTGAAAGTGGGGGAGCGGGGGGTTCCAGCTCCCCCATCTTGCGGGAAGAGTCCCCTACCAGGCCATCACTATTTGGGACCCTGCCATCAGGGGTCTCAAACCATTTCCGCCTCTCCTCTGAACGGATGGCCAGATCCCGCTCCAGCTCCTCATGCTTGGGAGGTCGGTCAGAGATTCTCGAGCTCCCTCTTGTCCTCTGCGGGGACCCCTGGTTCCCGGGGTTCTGTGGCAAGGGAGACAGCTCCACATAGTCAAAGGCATGGCGCTGCCCATCTGCCTTCCAGTGACTGCCCTTTGAGTTCCCCTCGGAGCCTGAGCCCAGCCGCTGCTGCTCCTCTGTCCGGAGCGAGCCCTTCTGTGGGACGCAGTTACGGAAGTTCTCCTTATCGCAGTCAGAGAGCCTGAAAGCAGATGAACAGTGGTGGCCAGTGAAGGAGAGAGAGGAACCGCGCAGGAAACTGGGCTAAACTGATGTGGCAAGACAAAAGGCAGGTGCAAGGGCAGGAGCCATCAGGCTCTCAACTCCTGCCACCGGCTCACGTCTCCAGGCCGTGTTCAGGAGGAGCAGAGGGCAGGGGGACCACTGGGTGGGCAGGATTGATCTGGGAGCAGCCAAATTTCCAGAGGGACCTTCCTGCTAGGGTAGAAGGGCAGCAACATGGGGAGGAGGAGAAGAAGTGTGGGGCAGCTCTTACTTGGTGACGTCTGGAGCGCTGACCGGGCGCACGTTCTTCCTCAGGGCCTCGATCCAGTTGCGCCGGATGCCTGAGGTCATTGCTGACAGGGTGAAGACGGCATCCTTTGTCTGCAACGGAGAAGCGATGCGGCTCTGTCAGCGCCTGGTGGAGGTGCAGGCAGCTCCCACTCACTCCCCGAGACCGCCGGGCACCCACATGCATGAGAGGCAGACAGTGCTGCAGAGACTCCCGGGGCCAGGCGGAGGGGTGGGAGTGGAGACACGCTCTTTGTGGGGAAGCCCGTAACACGTCCTTCGTAAGGCTCTCTCCAAGCACAGGCAAAAGAAACTTTGCTGGCACATTGGCCAAATGTGAGCTGGTGCAATACAGACGTTCAGGTGCTGGGAGCTGGGCACCAGCAGCGGGGTACAGCAGCAGGCCGCACGGACGCCCAGACCATGAAGTGCCCAACCTTGCACACCCACAGAAATACCATTTTTGGGGGCTGCTTTAGCAGCTCTCTCCTGCTGCTATGCCAAGTAGCCAAGGGCAGGATTGTTCTGGGGCTGGATCCAGTGTACAGGTTGTTACTCTGAGCATGGTAAGCCAGGCTACACTGAGATCTGCAGCGCTCACCACTCCCTCCCTGCAGCTCTACAGAAGCTGCCTTGGCCAACAGGTCAAGTAAACACTCCTGGCATTTAGCTTGGCTCCTGCGTTGCCTCCAGCACAGCCTTCGGCTCCTCCTTCCTTTGCAGGTGGGCAGCACTTGTGTCCCTAAGCACTGCCACCCACGTGTCACCAATGGGCCTTGCTGGGCCACCGTCCTGGCACAAGGTTTGCATGGCTTGCTTCTGGGCATCTTGGCACTGGGAGGGAGCACGCATTTCCACCCAATGTCCCTTGGTGCCACGGCTCCATGTCCCCATGGTGCCAGACACTCACATGTATCTGGAAGCCATAGTTGCGCTGCACCGCAAACTCCGTCACATCCGTGCAGGAGCGGAGGTCGATTTCTCCATCGAGGTCATCAGCCTGCAAGCAGAGCCACCCACTAGGATGTCAGCGCAAGCCCAGCTTTGAAAAAGCCCCTGTCACCTGCCAGCACCTTAACCAAAACACAGGCCACCTCTGCCCCACAGCTCTGCGGGAGGAGGAGTCCCAGCACAGCTCACACCTTTGCAGGCTCAAACCAGTCACACAGCCTGCATGGACTGGGGACAGCAGAGGCCAAACATGCTACAGCCAAGACCACCGGCAGATGCTCCAGTCCCAGCTCCCCGGTACACTGTGGCCTCTGTTAAGCCAAGCGGCAGGCAGCAGTGTGGAGAGAGAGCATCACAGATGCCCAGGCATGGGGACACCCTTTCTGCGCACCTCCCACCACTGACAGCCCCCTCCCAGGGTTCACCACCTTCAGACACCCACCCTCTTTGTCACCCCTTGGCAAAGAGCAGCTCGCCACCTCCGTTGCCTCGCAGGAGGAAAGGACGCTACTACTTCTCCCGGGAGCCCGCTGGTCATGCCAGGGCTGCGCTCCTCTCCCCACGGCCACATGAGCTGGGTGGGGAAGGACAAGAGGGCTGGGGAAAGGCTGGCTGTGCTTACCTCCTCCGCGTTCGAGTCCCGGTAATACCTCAGGCTCGAGTCGGTCAGCACAAACCAATGTTTCTTCCACTGCAGGTGGATCAGGCAGGGGGAGGGAAGGGAAAAGACAGGAGGGAAATGGATAGGAAGTTATCGGGGGAAGCGTAGGAACAGGGAGGGACCTCTTCCCCCTTCTCTTCCCCCTCCTCCATGACCGTTCCAGCTCCCCCTCGTGTCCCTCGGCTGGGAGAGCGGTGCTGGGTGAACCTCCCTGCTGGCACACAGAGCGAGGCACCTCCACCAAAGGCTTTCTGCTGCCTTTGCCAGAGGGAGCGACCTCAGCGAGGGAGGGGGAAGGAAATAGGCTGTTCACTGGGGGATCTCTACCAGCAGGGGCTGGGGGAAGAGGCAGATCCCTGCCTAAGGCTTACCTCTCCTGCATCGTCCAGGATGGACATCCATCCCTTCTTGAAATTGAGGAGATCCGGCTAGAGAGGAAAGGACACAACAGAGAGTTACTATCTGGGAGCAACCCACAAAAGGGCTTTTCATGCCAGGGGGTGGAAAGCGAGTTCCAAGCAGCAGAACAAGTGGGAATAGCCTGGCATCACTTTTAGGAAACTCATGGGGGGTATAGGACCCAGTGGCGAAGGAGAACTGGATTTAGCTCTGAGCAGCAGGCAGTCATTCCTGTAAGAGGAAGCAGGAGATAAGGAAAGAGGTTTAGAAAAAAATTAAAGGAAAATATGCAACAGGGAGGTTTCCACAAGGTGCCTCGGAGGTATTTATTCAGAGAGGGGGAAGGCAGGGGCAAGGAGAGCAGGCAGAAGGGAGTGCTGCACTGCTTGGCTCGGACATGGAGGCAAAGTCACAAAGAACCAGACACGCCTTGTCCAAACCCTGGCCATCTGTGCCTCAGAGCTACAACCCTCCGGTAACTTCACCAACGATCATTTATTAAAGACGCGAGCAGCTCTGTACGAAATAGCCCTCACCGCAAACATACAGGAGGCAATTTAACAGCTGTGAAAACACGTTGCCTTTAAACAATGTGCCCCAGGGTAGAGATGAAATCAAGAGTCACAACCAGCACTCGATCCTCTCCAAGACTTGACCCTCTCTGAGATGCTGGGGGCTCCTCTCTTACCGCTCAGCTCTTTCTGCTCCCTCCCGCTGCAGAGCCTGCTCTCTGCCCAGCCACCAAAGGTGAGGATGAACAGAGCTTTATCCAGATCCCCCTGTGCTAGAAAGAAGTTTTCCCCCGCTCCCCGCCTCCTCCTAACCTCACGCCACTGGTGCAGCATCTCAACCAGTTTATCTCCTTCCCAAGGTGGAGCGCTGGAGAGCTGACTCAGGGGAACTGCTCTCCCTGGCTTTGCCCTCAGCCAAACAGGCTTGAGCTGGTCCCTCCTCCCACCCCTGCTGACTCCAGAGAAGTTGCACCACCAAATAATTCAGCCCAATGCCTCTTCTGCCCTGGAAACACTTTATTCCGCAGCTGAACCAAGTGGGGCAGTGCCGGAGAGACGACAGTGCCAGAGCTGGACCTCCCAGCGGTCCACACCAGACCTCTCAGCCCCAGGGAAGCCACCAGCGGTCCCCACGTGCCACAACAACCACTCAAGACCAAGCTGGCAAGAAGGGGTGGCTCAGCAAGTTGACGGCCACTCTGCACCCCCCCAACGAGTCCAGCGGCTGGCTGCAGCTGCCCTGCTAGCCCAGCTCCCTGGCCGCCCAGCTGAGCCGAGCCTTCCCCTGCTTTCATCTCCCCGAGCCGCCGCTCTTGGGTTACACCCAAGGTTATGGGGCGGTGAGAGCCCAGTACGTGCCGGCCCATCCTGGTGCTCCGGCCATTGGTTCGAGCAGGCATGGGGAAGCCCGCCAAGGGGAGGATCACCGGCTGCTACAGCTTCAGGCCCAGCCAGAAGTGTCCGACAGTGGCCCCGAGCTGCCTGGGAAGGCAGGGAACCCGGAGCAAAAGAACACAGGGGGCTCACGCCTCACCTCCTGCCGAGGTGACAGGCACTGCCGGCAGCTGAGAGATGAGGGGGGCGCACGCATCCCCATCCCTACGGACCCAGGCATCCCGCCGGCCTCGCTGCCGCCCTGAAAAAGCACCCTGAAAATTAATTCCTTCCCCGTGGCAGCAGCTCCACCCTTTTTCCCGTTATCCCTTCCAATCCGGTGACTTCAGCTCCGGCTCCAAACTGGGAGCGGCGGGAGGGAAGGAAAAGAGGCGAAACGTCAAAGCACAAGATTCCCCCCCTCCTGGGACACACGTGCGCTCAGCAGAAGAGAGCTGGGCAGGCTCCGTGGTGGCGGAAAAACAACATAGGGAGAGAGGGAGTGAAAGGACTCCCGACTGGGGCTGTTGTATGGATCAGCTGGGTCTTGTCTTACTGAGGATTTGAATCCCAAAGCATTAGATGCCAAAATGATTAACACTAATTACGCTGCTGGGACAACCAGCACAAAGTCCTGCCAGAACTGCTGCCCCTGACGCAGTACTGGGGCCAGAAAATCCCGCTGGAGGGCTTGTCCCAAGCAGGCAAAGTTGCACAGGGCTCCTGTTTTCCCTACCATCCCCTAGAATGCAGAGCCACAGCTCTGGAATTGGCTTTGAACTATTCTTGTCATGGTGTGGCTGGTACTGTAGGATGAGGCATCAGCTGATGCACAAAATGCTTAAAGCCACTTTTCTCCCCCTCCCCACAACCAAATCCAGCTTCCTCATCCGGCATAAAGAGATCGGAATACCAGCAGAGGACAGCAGGGTTCAAATCGGACCCCTCATCCAGAGGAAACGGCCCGGCACTGGGAGGAGGAAACATGCAGGAAAGCCAAACCGCTGGGAGAGATCCGGGTGCCGGAGATGCAAGGATGAGGCAGGATGCACCCCCGGCAAAACGCATGGCCCTGCAGCGCAGCTTGGGGCTGCAGATGGCGAGGCTTCGCCTCGGGATGCGGCAGCAGCAATTTTGCCTGACCGCATCCATACCCACCAGAGTCATATGCACAGCCCTGCAGCTGGCCAGGCAGAGGCACCAGAGGGGTCCCAGGCAGCCGGGGACATAGGTGACGTCTGGAAGGACCGGCTTACAAGAACAGGTTAAGGAGAGGCAGCTGCCTGCTCTGGCTGAAGGGCTACAGGGGAGGTGATAACAGCCTGCAAGTATCTGAAGAATGTAAACACCAAAGAAGGAAAGGGGACGGGGTGGGAGCGAAGGAATGGCTCCTGGGTGGTACAGAGGCACAGGGATGGAGTAGTGGCTGTGGCAGGCTGAGAAAGCTTGGCATCCGAGGGGAGGGATGGGATGGTCAGGCACGCTCCTTCCATCACCAGCCTCTGCCATCACTGTGCCTCCCGCTCTTGCCGCTCCCAAAAGCTCCTCAGGATCGCAGGTCCTAGAGCACTGCTTCCTCTCACCTCCAAGAGATGATGCAAGGGGCTCTCAGCCTCCCGGAAAGCGCAATATCTCCTCTCCTCCAAAAAGGGAACCCGCTCCGCAAGGCGCGGGCCTCAGGCCAAAACACAAAGCAAAACCGCTCCATTTCACTTTGGTGGAAGCAAAACCGCTGCCAGGCTGGAGCACACATGCAGCTCCCGAATCCATACATGCTACAAAAGCAAGCGGGCGACAGGCTCTCCCCCTTTCCCACCGCCCCCATGTGAAACGCCGGCGGGCACAGCCCAGCCTGTCACCTCCATTATCCTACTCTGCTCAACAGCTTTCCCCTCCGGGCCAGCAGACATCTGTAGCCGGGAAGGTTTGCCCAGGGGGTGGGATGCTCCCTACCCTGAAACCGCACCTGGTTCCCACAGGGAGAAGGAGCTCCCCACGCCCGGGGCGGGGGGGGAAGACGTGGATTTCGCATCCCGTTGTGGTCATCGGTGCAGCGAGCTCAGCCGGCCTCAGCCCGGCCCCGGCTCACACACAGCCTTAGCGCTGGCTGTGCGGGGGGGGTGGCGCCCCCCGCTAACGAAGTGACCCCACCGAGCGCCCAGGGAGAGCCCAGGGAGGGAGCCCGGCGGTGACGGGGAAGGCAGGCACGGAGGCACCGAGCCCCAGCGCACCCGGCGGGGCCAGCGTCCCCTGGGGACCAGCGGCGCCGGGGGGGACCCCGGGGAGGCGGCGGCTCTCAGCCCCGCCGCCCCCTCCCAGCCCCGCGGGGTCCCGCCGGGCACCCCCGAGGCCCGGCAGAGGGGGATGAGAGCGGCCGGGCGGCGGACACCACCCCCCACTCCCCGTCCCTTCCCCAAGNCCGGGGCTGAGCCGCGCCCCCTTCCCTCCCCGCCGGCCCGGGCAAAGTTGAAGCCCAGGGAGGGACGGGCTGAGCCGCTGCTGCCCCAGGAAGGGACCGCCGGGAGCCCAGCCCTTCCCCGGGCAGGGTTTTCTTTCAGGCAGGGATTTATTTAATTTTTTTTTTTTACTGGCAGGGATTTTTCAGCAGTCCCGTCCCGTGGGTGCACACGGCGGGGGCCTCACCTTCGCTCCTGAACCTGCTCAGTTTTAGCTCCGTCCCGCCCACCCCAAATGAACCCCTAAAGCAGCGATTTGCAGTCTTGGTAGAGGGGAGGGGGTGTCTCCCGTGCCCCTGGAAAGCCAGCTGGCACCGTGAAGGGGAATTGCTAGAGGGGGTCCCAAAGGAAAAGGGGCAGGGAGCTCCGCACCATGAAGTGCCAGACTCTGCTGTGCCATTACACCGAGGTGACGCTTCTCACCGCAAGGTGAAGCGAAGGTGCCTGGCCCAGAGCTCAGGAAAACCCTGGAATAGGTGGGGTGAACCAGCCCCACTTGTGCAGGGGGATCTCAGGGCTTTGGGCTCCTCTCCGGGCTGGGGCAGGGAAACTGAGGCAAGGGATGTCATCCGTTTTGAGTTTTGGCGGCCTTTGGGAACCCCCTGCCCAGCTGCAGTTTGTTCTCGCATGAAGCACAAAGCCAGGCCCTATCAGGAGACAACCTGGCCACAACGACTGACGCACATGGATGGGGACAGAGGCAGGGACTTGGGCACAGCTGCCAGCAACATGGGCTCCCAGGACACTTTCTGCAGCCCTCCAGAGCTGCTCTCGCACCATTTTTGGTATCCCAGGAACACCAACACAATTGACCGTATCTTCTTTCATGCCACTAAAGCTCACTTTATCCCTGTGAAATCCTCGGTGCCATCATACCACCAGGCAGTAATAAAGGGAAAGAAAGCAGCTACGCTGAGATTTTAGTCCTAGGTCTACTGCTCGCCCCGCTCTGGCTTTGGAAAGACTCCATGCCTCAGTTTCCCCACCTGAGATGTGGGCAAAGGATGAAGGGAAGGGGGTGTTAGTGAGCGTGGTGCTCAGGAGGTCACAGGAAGACAGCACCACGCTGAGCCTGCTCAGATCAAGTGCTGGAGACCCAGGTGATGCCCACAGTGACCTCCAGGGAAGAGTAGCTGCCCTTTCTCACCATTCCCAGGGTATGGCCCCTACCTTGTTGTGCTTCTCACTGGTATTCGAACGTGGCTGTGAGCTTCCCGAGGAGCCAGTGCTGCTTTGCGGTGGGAAGGCACTTCCACCCAGCTGGGGCTGCAGGGGGAGAAAGCAGGAACTGAAGTTATAGGCATTTAGTTCCCGCCTTGGTATCCCAGATCCAAGCATCTGCCTCCTGGTGCAGGCCAGGAGCGGAAGCATCTTCCCTCCTCCCAGTGCCAGACAGGCAGCACGGCTTCCCTGGAGAAGCAGAGGATCCAGGGAGGCAGGGTGTGCCAGAATTGCAGCCCAGGGGACCCACCCACTCTGTCCTTGCCAGTTTTACACCTGGCAGGTTCCCTATCACCTCTGGCTCCTGCCATACTCACGTGGTAAATGAGAAGCCTCTTGTTCCCCCAGTCACTTTCTAATGGCTTCTCTGGGTTGTTTGTGTCTCGGGGGTGCCCGGGAGTCTTCCAGTCATCCTCCAGCCGCTGTACTGGACTCTCAGGCCTTTTCCAGCTGTCATCTGGCCGTAGTCCTACATCCAGACATTTAGCAGGGCTTTTCCAGTCCCTTTCCAGCTGGCGCATCAAGTCTGCATGGCACGCAGGCTTCTCCTGGTGCTTCCAGCCCTTGTCCCATGTCTGCGCTTGGTGGGCATCCCCCTGGCCCCTCCAGTCCTGCTCCAGTGGTCGTGTTGGGCTCATGGGGCGCAGGGGCTTGCCTCTGCCTTTCCAGTCACTGCTGGCACCCTTCACAGGGTGGGAGGGTGGCAGTTTTTCCCGGAGGCTCTGCCAGCTGCATTCAGATGGCTTCCTGGCTCCCCCGAGGTGTGGTGGCTCCCCTGGCTTTACCCGTTGCCTCTCTGCTCCCCGCACCGGGCCAGAAGGGGAGACCTCCTTTTGGCTTCTCCATGTGCTCTCTGTACGCCTCCCGGGACTGAGGGATCGTGGTGGTGGCCCTGCCCGGCTCAGCCCGCTGTTATCTGAGCCCTTCCTGAGGCCGGCAGGGTGCAGGCAGTCCTCTCTGGTCTTCCTCTCTGGGGCTTGCCCTGTACCCCCTGCCTGCCAGGAGGCTCGGCCCCTCTCCGAGTTTGAGGGATGGCCAGGTTCCCCTTGGTTCCTCCAGCTTTTCTCCGAGCGCCAAGGAGGGCTCACGGGCTCCCCTGCCCTCCTCTCTGACCGGCGGGCTGGGCTTGCAGAGCGCGGACTCCGGTTGCCTCTCTCCAGCAGCCAGGCAGGGCTGGTAGGGCGCGGGGGATCACTCTGGTTCCTGCTGGCCTTCTCGGGGTGCCGAGCTGGGCTGGGGGAACGCAGGGTCTCCTTGGGGTTTCTGTTGCGCTGCTCGAGGTGCCAGGAGTGCCGCTGACCCTAGGGACACGGGGGAGAGAGAGAGCAGAGTCCTCTTAAAAAAGAAATGCCAGCGAGTGAGAATGAGACAGGATTAGGGTCGGGAGACAGTTTAGTTAAATAATTCCACAGACAGCAATTGCATCCCTGTGCATGGAGCCAGCCTGTACTGAAGAGAAGCCCTTGCACCCAAATGATGAAAGGGCTGCTGCCATTTAAGAGCCAAGAGTCCCAGTCCACTGCCAGAGGAGGGCCAGGAATACGAGGAAGAGGGAGCAGGGGAACAGAAGAGAGAGGCATGTGGCAGAAACAGAGGAAAATGTGGCAGGGAAAATCAACCCAGCTTGGGGAGTTGGGATGCAGTCCCACTGCACAGCCAAGCCTCACCTCCTTGGGCAGGCTGGGGCTGGACTGCCTCCGAATTACACGGCCTTTGCTGGGTGGCACTGGGGTCTTGCCATCGAGCCGGTCCACACGGCCCTCCTCCAGGGCCTGGAAAGCCTCCAGGGTCTCCGATTTCCTGCAGAAACACACAGTTTGTCCAGCTGCCACCAGGCTCAGCTCAGCAGCAGAGCCCCTGCAGACCCTGCTCCACCTAAGCCTGACCCTGCAGGGTCAGGCACCTCTGCCTGCCCCAGACACTGCGTGGACTCTAGCCTCTCCCTTTCCCCATCGCTTCAACCACACCAGCTTTTGTGTCCTGATGCCTCACCCATCACACTCTTCCTCAAGCTTCCCTCTATGTGGCCCCTCACATCCCATCCACCCGCCCAGAACACCTCCCCGCTCCCCATTTACATCCCCTCCTTCCCTGTGCCACCGACACTGGTGCCACTCTCACTTCTCCAGCCAAGACCCAACCAATACTAGGTACTTCTTTGCATCCTCTTTCCTGTTCTTCTACAGTGGATCCTGGATCCCTGGGCAGCCATTGAGGCTGGGAGTGGGGGCCACCTCTTTCCTTCCCCCTTTCTGTGGCTTGCCCTGCTCCACAGCACATCCTGCAGCTTCCAGGAGGTGGCTGTGAGGATGAGGAGGCTGGGCTGCTCCCTCTGCTTCCAGCAGCGCAGCTTTCCTCCACCTTTCCACTGGCCTCAGCTGCCTGCATGCCACAACAGGGGAGCTCCCCAGACCAGCAGCCACTGAGCCTAAACCCAGCTCTTGTTCTAAGGGGAATTTAAACACAGCTGAGAGCTGAGCTTTGCCATTAGGGCTAGATGGTATAGCGATTCTGGAAGTGGGGGGCCCGAACAGCACAGGGGGACACCTCTGACCGCAGCGGAGACCTATCGTTTCTCACCTGCGCTCGCAGCCAAATATCCTCTCCACCTCCACCCGGCCGGGGCTGAGCGTGCGGGAGCTGCAGCGGTCAACAGCATCCCGCTGGCCGAGGCGCTTGGGCTTGGGCAGGTCTGCCAGCACCGTGTACTCCTGCCTCTCCAGCCCGTGCCGCCCCTCCGTGCCCACACTGCCGGGGTGCCCACGGTGCTCCCGAACCTGGGAGCCAGCGAGGCGTCCGCTGCTGCCCACCGGGTCACTACGGGCCAGCGAGGAGCCAGCAGGGCCACGCGGCTGGGTGGATGCCCAGGGAGGGTCGGTTTTCCGATGCTCCAGGGAGAAATAGCCACTCTCTATGCGGTGCTTCGGCCAGCTCTCCTTGGGCTTCTGGCTGGCGGTACGGCGCTCTGGGACGGGGAGAAGGCCATTACTGGGGGAGGCAGGAGCAACACGGGATGCCACCACGTCCACAGCAAAACAGGTCTTCGGAGGAGAGCTAGAAACGGTCCAGGAGTGCAGAGATAAAACCCAGGCTCCCTCCAGGAAGGGTGGGAGCGCTGGGACACAGCACTGTGAGCTGAGGCCATGCCAAAGCATGCAGAGAACACCCAGGAGACCCACGATTCATGATCAGCACACACAGAGATGCCATCTCATGGACTCTGGGCTTCATCTCTTTTCATGGTGCCCGCAGAGGTGTTGAATGCCTCTTGGGACCAGAACTGGGTAAAGAGAGCAGATAGAGATCTGCTGTGAACTTCAGAGACCCCCCAGGTGAAAAGCAAACCAGAGGTAGGAACTCACACAGGAGCAAACCAAGTGTACCTGCTTTCAGCGGGCAGTTTTCTTTTCTAAAGCCCTGGGCCTCAGTTCTCACCCAGGATCCAGAGGGAACGGGCTGAGCCCACCTAGGTCTGTCTGCCTGTGGGGCTCGCAGCCACACCTCCTCTTTGTGGCCCGTGTAGCTCATCATGTCCTGTTTGCCTGATCCCAAAGTGTTGTCCCACAACCGGGTCATTTCCTCACCCTGGGAGACAAGATAGGGCAGATCTCTGCAATGGGGACCAGTAGCTTTTGTGGGCTGGAAGGATGTAAGAGCATATATGAGAAGTTACAGCCTGTTCAGCCCAAAGCTCCTGTAAAAAGGAATGAGGAGAGGAGGTAGGAGAGCATAAGATGACCCCAGCCCAACATCAATGGGCATGGCAAGAAAGAACATAGAAAAGTCCGCATGGGGGATCCAAGAGCAAATCTCATGTGCTCTTTAGGGAGAGAGCCCCCTTTGCAGAGACTAAGGGTCTCAGCTGACCCCTCCCTACATCTCAAGACCTTCTGAATGTGCCCAGCACAAGTGGCATTGAAGGGCTGAGGGGGCTGGGGAGACCAAAATAACCCAAACCACAAGAGATCCCCATCTCACCCTGGCAAGCGAGGAGCTGGCTTCGGCACAGGCGCTGGGGTCGGTGCCGGTTTCTCTGTGATCACCCTCAGCTCCGGGGCTGAGCGGGGGATATCCCCTGCTCTCGTGCCGGCTGTGGGGCAGGGAGAGAGGACAGCTGGTAGTCAGCACAGCCTGCAGAGCTCAGGGACGGGTGGCAGCACTGGCAGCCCAAGCCACACTGGTTCTCTCTCTACTGGATGGACAGAGGCTGACAGAGCCCATCCCGGGACCACCAGCCTTGCTGTAGAGGCAGTGAGGAGGAAGGAGTCTCTTTTGGTGGTCCCCTGACCTCTCCTACAACAGCCAAGAGCAACCCAGTTAGAGGGCATGGCGTGGGGGTTATTCAGCCCTTTTTCCCCAGACGCCGGTCTGCAGAGCATCAGGGAGAGTGTATCTGATTTCTCCCTGCTTGGCTTCCCGCTCCCCCTCCTCCCCTCTTCCCATCGAGGGGGCCCGTTGGAGCAGCACAGCTCCTGGATGGTACTCACCGATCCGTCCCCTCCGCTGGGCCCACGCACACGTATACCTCGCACTGGGGGGCTAAAATGTGGAGGGCGTCCCAGGGCCCGCCTGGGTCCACGTCGCTGCCGGCATCGTGCCCTGAGACCTCCGTGGCATGCTCCTGCGAGGAAGAAGGGGATTGAACGGTGCTGTCAGCGTGTCGAGGATGAGGAGGAAGGCTGCCTTTTGGAAATGCCTGCTGCTTCTGCCTCCTCTGAGAGCAGACTGGCCTCTGGGGCTCTTGATACCTCTCCCAGCCCACCGCTGAGATTTTTCTTCTACTTCAGGAGGCCAGATAGGCCCAGCACATTCCTATTTGATGCTGAATGCTGCAGGCATCCCAGAGACAGCGCCTGTGGAGGAGTGCTCAGGGAAACTGCCCCCCCTCACATCGGCGTTGATGCTGCTGGCAGCCACTCTCCTTCACCAGCCTTGGGAGAGGCAACGGAGCAAAGATGAGGGTGATTTTTGCAGAGAAGGCTGTAGTCTCTTTCTGTCAGGGCTTGTAGATGTCTTAGCATCCTCCCCAGCCCTGTTACCTGCGGGGCTTATGAGCAGCAGGGGGGAGGCTCCGGGGAGCTGGCTGTCCGCACCGCCTTCCCTCCAGCGTCTCGCCCGCGCTGGGATTCACTCAGAGGCGATGGCTCTGAGCAGATCGCGGGTGAAGGGCTGAGGTAACCTTAGAGGGCCCGGGGCCAGGGGGAGAGAGGGAGAGGGCGAGAAAGAGAGAGGGAGGCTCATTACTATTTCATCATCCCAGGCCCGTCGCTGCTGGAGGACGGTGAACAACACGAAACCCTCTGTGAACATGAAACCAGCTGTTGCCCGGTCAGAGGCAACCAAGCGGCTTGTGCGTCCAGCCCTGTGCTGACGGGCCATGTTGGATCGAGGTATCAAGAGCCCAACATGCCATGAGATTTATCCCCCTCCTTCCTTCCCCAGCAGGAACAGGTCGCCGCAGCAGCCCCAGGGACAGGACTCAGCCCCAGCCCTAAGCTGACAGCCAGAGGCCACAGAGACATCCACTGGGACCACATTTTAGGTCAGGCAGGCTGTAAATGCCAGGAGGCATGAGGGAGAGATTAATCCAGGGTGCGTTCCTGCTTTGCCAGTGCCCTCCTTCCCGCCTCGTAGCTTTGCATCTGCGACACCCCTGCTTTTCCTTCCAGGATCTATGGAGTCCCCTGTGGTCAGTGTCCAGCCCTTCCTGGCTAAGGTGGCTCCCAGCTCAGGTCTGGGCACAGCTAAGCAGTGGCTTCCCATGCCTGGGAAGACTCACTCCCCATGCAGCCTTCCCCCGAAGACATCTAGAAAACCCGGCTGAGCCTTTGTGTTAGGGATTTCCATCTCTACAAAGGCACATGGAGTTCCAGCCTGGAACAAAGGAAGCCCTTAATGAAGTATTCATAGCCTCCAGGTGGGATGGAGGAGCTCACCTGGATAGCGTGCTGGTGAGCCCCTGCGGCTCGGAAACAGTGCTGGCACAGGCTCTTTGCAAATATGTTGGCTTCAAAGTTCATGCAGGGAACATCATCTACCGAACCAGACATTGTCCACAGCAGGGACAAAGCTCTTGGGCTGACAGGCTGCTGGCAGCAGGCAGGCAGGAGGAAAAGGAGGAAGGAACAGCAGCAGCCCAGAGCTTTCGGTTCCCCAGCCTCAGGCTCCTGTGGAAGCAGGAATGTTATTTACAGATTGAATTTTGCTGCTCACAGCTGGCAATACTAGAATCAAAGGGCATCCAGGTGCAAGGCCATCAGTATGATCCATGTAATTATAGATAATAAAAGGGTATGCTCTGGCAGAAACCTCTTTTAGAAGGGGGCACTGCACTACATCCCCAAATGACTGCTGACACTGCCCCAGTTTGGGAGTCCCGGTGAACAGAGGGAACGACGCTCACATCCTGCTATTTTGTTTGATGGAAGTTTTCTTCTTTCAAGCTCTCTTAAAAGGCATAAAAAGGAAACCTTTCTTCTTGACTATGTTGCTTATAAAGCTATAAGCAGCTCAGGAAATTTGTAAACCCACTGAGAGCTTTCCTAAACTTGTTGATCCCACCAAAATTTCTGAGACCTGTAGGACAGTTAATTGCAAAACTGAACGGCAACAAGCATTGCTAGCACAGCAGCTGGGCTCCCCACTTCTGTCCTGGCTTTCTGCAAGCATCCTGCTCACCATCACCTCCTCTGATTTGCAGGGTTTGAAAGCGAGTCTTTGGATTTGAGGATGTGATCTGTGCTGGGAGGGCTCCACTTAATTCGTCTGGAGGAGGCACCAACAGAAGGACAGGAAATCAGTGTGGAATGAGTCCAGCATCCCAGATGTGAATATGCCACTGCTCCCCTGAACATGGACACTTGAGTCACAGCAGCTCATCAAGGCTATGGCTGCTCCCCAAAACAACCAGGGCCAACTGTCAACGCCAAAACCAAGCTATAATTTTTGTTTGTCAGTGCACTCATTTGCAATACAGTAAGTTGCACTGGTGCCAACCGTGCAGCCTCCATCCTTGCACTGGGGCAAGTTTTCTTGACTCGTTCACTCCAAAACCCAGACAAGAGCCTAAGCACCCAACTGACAGGGCTGCAGCACAAAACACCCCAACATCGCTGCCCACAGAGTGGAGCCTATGGCACCCCGCTGCCTGATGGGCAAATCATTGCTCCCCACATCCCTTGGGGCCTACCGCCAGGATAACGCTGTGATCCCCAGGGCCTCTGGCATACATGCATGCATGCATGCATGCATGCATGCATGCAGCCAGCCAGCCGTGCCCAGTGCACCCAGTGCCTCCCAGCACCCCCAGTACCTCAGCTTCCCTATGGCTCCCAGCACCTCGCCGCCCGCCGAGCTGCCCCTCAATGAAGCTGGCCGTGGGAACTGCGGGCAGCCAGCCCCCGCCCCTTCCCCTCTCATTGGCTGCCACCCAGCAGTGATTTGAATATCGCCCTCTGAGTGGCTGGCGGGGGCGCGGGGCTATGGCACCCACGTGCCGGTGTCAGCCGGCGGGCAATCGACCCGGCCGGGCCTGGTGGCCCCGGGGCTGGCGAGGGGACAGCGGGCAGCGGCTCATCCCCCCCGCCTTGCCCCCCTCATACCTCGGCCTCTTCCCTGTCCTTCCTCCCCGGGATCCCCTCACCGCCTGCCGAGGGTCTGCCCCAGCGTCCCCCCGCGGGCGTCACCCCAGGAATTAATTAACTTCCGCCCTGAGGCAGCCCAGTGTCACCGTGTCCCCAGCAGGGCTCCAGCCGGAGGCCATCCCCACCCACAGCACTCCCCAGGGAGGTTTGTCTCGCCTGGGCTTTTACCTGCCCAGCACAAGCCCTGCCTGAGCCGGGCTGCTCCTGGTGGAAGGTGCTGTCCTCCATTGCTCCTGCTGCCACCCATCCTCCTCCACCGCCCGCTCCCCGTGAGCGTGAAAAGAAGTTTAATTTCACTTTTTGGTTACCCACTGAAGGCAGCTTGCAACCCGCTCTTCAAACCTTCAAATCTTTCCCAGACAACCCCAGTTACCCAGCTCCGTTAGTGCCCAACAGTTCTAGTCGTTCTCCCAGTAACTTTTTCTCCCAGTTCATTTCTGGAATGTAGAGCTGGAACCAGCAGTGGGATTGTACTGGGAACAGCCTTGAGCTTGATACTCTACTTCAGAGCGATAAATACAGTTCACCCATTACCACACCGCTCAGGGACATGCTGCAGCTATGTCACCTTTGCACCATCTTCCTATTTTTCCCTCCCCAAGCGTCTGACCTTTTGGGCTCTGGGTCGAGTTTTGATCCTCTGTAATCCCAATTACATTCCTGGGCGCACACGTGTGCGGAATCACAGCCTAGCCAGCGAAAGCCATCCCGCATGGAAAAACCCAGCGTGGCAGCCCATGTCAAGAAGCCTCGCATCTCTGCCTCGTGGGCCCTCGGGCGGGCGAGGTGAGCCAGAGGACGGCGCGGGTGGCCACGGTGGCCTCGCTGCGGAGCCCAGCGTGGGAAGCCCCCGCGCAGGCCGTGGGAGGGGGATCAGGCAGGGAGCGGCTGGCCTCCACTTTTCCTTCTTGGAGCAGCGGCTGCACCAGCACCTTGATTTTTTGCAGGTACTTTCTATTCGGAAACAGCTTCCTCCTGAAGAAATGGAACTTGTTTGTGAGCAGCTACGGGGAGGGGAAAAAAAAAAACAAAAAAACCAAAAATGCTCAAATCCATGTTGAAAACAAGGGGAAGCAGCAAACAAGAAAAATTTTAAGCCACGGTCTGGTATGAACTGTGATGTGTCCGGCAAGCATTTAACGTGCTAACTTGTGTCTAGGAGCTCATATCCTTGATCCAATGTATCCTGGGGTAGCCCGACTGCACACCCCGTGAATAGCAAAGACAGCAGGCTAGGGCTGAGTCAGTAATTTACATTACAACATAAAGCTTTAATCGATCAAACAGAGAAATCAATAGCGCAGCCAACAATCCTGAGGGTTAATACCCTATAGGGTTTAACACTTCTGCTCTCAATATTTCCATATGCTTTTTTTTTTCGATGTGAAAACACAACTTCCAGCAGGAACTGGAAGTCTTCAGAGCACGGCAGAGGCCGTTGGAGACTTCAGCTGATGCTTGAGAAAGGCTCGGAAGTTATTAGGGCCAGGGAAACAAACTAAAAAAAGAGATTCTTCTAAATCACCTGTCAGCAAAATAACAAACAGGGCCTCCGGGAGGGACAGGGAGGGACTCTTTACGAGGGAGCGGAGCGATAGGACAAGGGGCAACGTTTTTAAGCTGAAAGAAGGGAGACTTAGATTAGGTATTAGGAAGAAATTCTTTACTGTGAGGGTGGTGAGGCACTGGAACAGGTTGCCCACAGAAGCTGTGGATGCCCCATCCCTGGAAGTGTTCAAGGCCAGGCTGGATGGGGCTTTGAGCAGCCTGGTCCCGGGGAGTTGTCCCTGCCCATGGCAGGGGGTTGGAACCAGATGGTCTTTAAGATCCCTTCTAACCCAAGCCATTCTATGATACACTAAAGAGCTAATGAGGTCACTCTTAATATCCCAGCAGGATTATAAAGAGGTAATCCAGTGCTGTCCCAGCCACCATGCCGGGCTGTCTACAGGCTAGAGAAGGCAACCCAACCCACAGTTCACACTCCACACTTGAGCAGATTTCACAAACACATGAACTGTACACTGCCTTAACAGCAGCCGTTCCAGCTCCAGAGCAAACTCCTGGGGCTGGGGCAAGCGCAAGTCACCTGTCACTCAGACCAGGGGTGTCACACACTGTCCTCAAGCTTTGAGCCACAGTCCCCTTGGTGCGGTGCACCACTCTAAACAGAACTTCCCTCTCCTTCCCTCCTACATCCCCCTCAAACCCAACCACCTCTAGAGCACGGAACTCACAAACCAGAAGAAAAACCAATTTGTGCTCTGCACATTGCACCACTCGGATGCTTTGGATGCGACTTTTGGCCTTGCCACCAAGTTTTGCTTCTGCAGCTCTGAAACACCCACCACGCCGAGGTGAGACAGGAAGACAGGCCAGGTCACACATTAAACCTCATAAGCTTTCTGGAGTGGCCTTTAAGGCAGCACAAGAGAAGATCACCCCAACTTTTTTGGAGCGAGGAAACCGCACACACTGCACTTGCATGATGTGACCAGCGTCACTCAGAATTCGTGCTTGAGAGCACCAAGTCTCAGCTCAGAGTGGGACTCAAGAGTCCAAGCACACGAGGCACTGGTGGCACAGGGGTAACAGTATCCACTTCCCTGCCATTTACCTTCTCTGTAGGAGGAAGAGAGGTACAAAAGGACCCCAGTCCCCACCACTAGCACATGTCACACAGCTCCCTCCAGAGGAACATGCTCTAGCAGGAATTGTGTAGCTGCGCTCAGTGTTGAGATCAGACATCCCTCCCCAACATGCTCTGAAGAATTTCTGTGTGTTTGTGAACGCACGCTCCAAGAAACGATGAGATACACATCAGGCTGGTGCCCTTAGCTTTAGCAGCTGGTAGCCATCAGCAGTGCTCTGATGTTCCTCCATAAAGCCTTAGGCACTGGTTTACTCTTCCCCCTCCTATTTCTGGCATGAGGATTCTACATACTCGCCCATTGCTGGGTTGCCAATTTTCTGGTGTGGGTTTTGGCCACACAGGCTTGTTCTCTCTTTGTCATTTCTTCGCCAGTAGACATGTGGCAAGGGAGGGGGCCTGCCTGCCAGAGGCAGAACAGCCACCATCCCCTACAGATACTGGAGGACAGAGGCCAGCATGCTGCCTAGGCTCTCTCCTCCTCAGAGGATTCGCTCCTAGTTTTGCCACCAGCACTCCTCCACCGTGCAAGCCTTCCCACCCCACTGAAGGCATCCATGCTAAAAAACATACACAGAGGTCCCAAGAACAAAGACAATTAACTGCCAATGACTGCAGCAGCCCTGAGGTAAAGGGCAGCCTCTGCCGCTCCCATCCCAGAGAGGGCCACACACATACAGCAAGGGCATTAGGGCATTTTGCACTCCTCTGAGCTATCACAATTAACATTGGCACATTCAGCAGACAATGCAACGAGCCATTCCTGCTCTGGTTGGTTCTGTGTTACCACAGAAATAGCTCCTAGCTATTCCCTTTCCTAAGCACCAGCAGATTTCTATATCCTTTAAGCAACAGGAATCATCTCCCCTCTTCCCAGCTGGTACTGCCATTAGCACAGTTGCTGTTATGCTTCAAGTAAGTCACAATTTTTTTTTTTCTTAGGAAAATGACTTAAAGATTTATTCACAAAGTTACCAAATTTCACCCGCAACAGGTACCAGACAAAAAGTACACCAGCATTCATGTGTGACACGGGAGAATAAACATAAGAAACAAGATGACGCCATGTCTCCACGGAAAACTGATTTACTGCACAGTAGAAATGCCCGGGCACTGATGCATGAGTGGAAGCAGAGCTCTTCCTAGTCATACAAACTGCCCTGATGACACGCCTGTCGCACTCAGACCCAGGTCCTCTCCTTTGATAAAGCCAAGTATCAGCTCTGGAAGGGAAGGCCCAAGGACAGAAGGATTACACCAAATAGAGAATCCAATATCCAGCACAAGCTTTTAGAGAGTCCGTGGCACCCAGACACTTAGTTGGAGATCACTGCAGAAATAAATGGGTGGAGCATGTAGTGATCTTGGTCAGTGCTCAGGAGGCAAGAGAAAGGCTGAACTGGGCTCACCGCTGGTCAGAGAGCCAAGTGAACAAGGCCCTTGCGCACAACAAAGAGGTCCCAAAGAGCAGCAGGCCAGATGTGAAGTGCTGTCCCAGCTGCTGGTCCAAGCACTAGTTTCCTCCACTAGTCTTGGTCACGGCCCATTTTTCCCGTCAGCCTCCGTCGCTGAGTCTTAGTGGTTCGCCCTGTGCTGGATTTCTGGATTTTCTTGCGTGGTCCTTGCCCACGCTGGGATCGTTTTCCTTTTGTCTTTTTCCGGCTATGCATGTGCAGCGTGGCAGTAAGAGAAGAGATCCTGTGCAGGGCAGGAAGAGAGAAGTGTTTGGAGACCAAAGTCTGCAGGAACAAGGCGACACCACAGCAACAGCAGGAGAGCCCTGTGTGGCCCAGCAGGAACGGACGCCAGCCACAGCAAGCCCCAGGGGAACAACACTGTGCTGGGCATCATCCTGACAAGGCAGAAAACTTGAAAGTCTACAATGAGCAATAACAACCAAAATGAATTTTTTGAGCAGCGGGCTGTCCTGCCTCCACAGGGTTAAGTAATTCTCTGTACCCTCAAAGCAGCTGTAAATCCTGGATACTGAAAAATGTGGGGAATGCCACAGCTTTAAGCTTTAGTGTCTTTTGACCTTAATCCTAGAGACAAACTCTACACCCTGCAATACCTGCCGAGAAGAACTAGGCAAACAGTTCGGTACAAAGCCCGCCTAGCATGGCATCTTCCTCCTCCAGCCATCACCAGGGATCAATGCGATGAGGACGGAGCATTTAGGGCAGGCTTGTGCTCTGCCAGTGCCCTCTGCTGGCTTCTGCCCACCGTTGCCCAGGCAGCACAGCATCCCCTCCCTGCAACCACATGGCTGATCTGGGAACCCAAGATCCTCCTGATCAGCTTCTAGAGCCTAGCAGCAAAGAGTTGAATTAATTTATACATACTTTTCAGACAGGAAAGGGTTTCTGGACTTCTTTGGCATTGTTCTTACAGGCTTGTTCGCCACTTCTTCCCCTTTCTCTTCTTCTGATCCATCACTTTTTTCCTTAAAGAGGAAGCAAATATAAAAAATTCCCTATAGACACATCAAAACACGTAGTCTTGTGATTCTGGTGTTTCTGCTGCTTTATTGGTTTCATCCTCTTTTGTGACCCATCTAGTCATGGATGAAGTCTTTTTTAATTCTCCCCATCCCTAGCTGTCCAAATCTCAAGGTTTCTTATTGCAGCCCCTCAGAAAGAGACAACCAACGAGAAGACCTACAGTAATCCACCCTAAGATCCAAAAACTTCAGTATGATCTTAATGGTCACGCAACTGAAGCCTTAACTATGAAGTAAAGGTTTCAGCTTTTTTCTTAAATAACTATTAAAACCTCTTTAAGTGGCCTTTCAGATTAAAAGACAATCTTAGAAATGTAAAAGGTTAACTGCCAAACATAAGCATTTCCTCAGAGAGCTCAAGTCCAGCTATGAGTCATGAATATTAAAAGAATCAAGTGAAGCAGTGCCTGAAAATCTCTATGAAACAAATATGAGATCTCAGTTACAATATGTTTTGAGAATAAAAGCAACCATAAACAGAAATAAGTAGTTTCCTTGTTTGTGGACCACAGGATCATGGAGATAAAAACCCCTCCTCATGCTAAGAGTAGTTTTTCCTGCACAGGACACAGGAGTTTGACGACAGTCCACCCAGTAGTCTGAAATCTTCCTACTTGTGCTGTATCTGCTTTTAAAACACTACAGTCTACCCATCCAGCCCTGTGGCATGTTTCACTTAAACAAGGTCAGCTGAGACCAGCAAAGGATTCCAGGGAGGTCTGGAATGAGCTGTTCACATAGGACATTTCTTGATCTTTAGAGGACCAATAAAAGTTGTGGAGGAATGTCAGTTATGAGTTTCCCTTTTCACCCCTGCTCCCAGACAGCTGCGTGTCTTTGGCTGTATTAAGGGAGTATCAGGCCTACCTAGCCAGCCCCAAGAATGTTTACAGCTGATACGATCAGAGAAGCAGCAAGAGGCTTTACCACAGGGGTGGTCAGTCCCAGCTGGCGTGCCCCTGAGAGGTCCAGGTCGCTGATGGTGGTCACTGTTACAATGTGGTTTGGGTGGTCGATGTTCACAGACTCTGTCCGCGACGTCACCAAGTGCTCCAGTTCATCAGCCTCATCTGGGGAGACAAAGAGCACAACTTTTTCCAAGATACGCTTGCTTGCTCCTGCAGTGCCATGCTGGGGGGGAGGACCCAGCCAGGGTTAACAGGTGGAGGGGCACTAAAAGCATGAAGGGCAAGCTCCTTCTGCCAGCAGAAGGGACCAGGTAACACCTTGGAGATGTCCTCCTGCTTGTTCCTTTCTGTACAACCCACCTGACCCCCTGTCCCACCAGGGACAGAGGGCTGCAGGGGTCACTAGTCGCTGCTCAGATCCCAGCGGGACATGAGAGAAGCAAGGAACTGACGTTGTGGGACAGCGTGTGAGCACCTGCTCAGATCGCTGCCCACTTCCCAGGAGCGTACGGGATGAGCTAGGCGCTGACTCTGTGGGATAGTGTGCGAACACCCCTGCCCCAGCTCTTACCACCCAGCCAAGGGTGTCAGACCCACGGGCGCCCACCTCCCACTGCCCAGCGCCTGCAACCAGCCAGCACGTACCGAGCGCCTCCTCCCTCTCGCTCAACATCTTCAGGTACTCCTGGTGCCGCTGAGGGATGGANGGGATGCCTCCTTCCTTCCCGCCCCGGAGCCCCGCCTGGCCTCACCTCCGCCTCTCCTCGTCAAAAGTCACCACCAGCCGCCCCTCACGGCCGCCGGAACCCTTCATCTTCTTCTTGCGGCCCATGGCGGTACCACGCTGCCGCCGCCGCCCGCCCCTTCCGCCGCCGCCGGCCGTGAGGGGCGGCCCTGCCCCGCCCGCCATTTTGTGCCGCCGCGGCCGGCGGGGCGCAGGCCCG
>VXBO01002531.1:602027-645924 GCA_013400135.1 Rhinoptilus africanus | reverse complement strand
CCCCCCCCCCCCGCGGCCCGCGCCGCCCCCCCCCCGCCACGGCGGGAAGGGGGGAGAAGGGGGCACCCTCCTCCCACGGAGGCCCGGGGGCAGATGTGTGTGTGGGTACCTCCTCCTTCATCTTCCTCTGCTCCTCCTTCAGCTTTCTCTTGATCTCCTCCAAGGCCGCCTTCCTCCGCTCCACCTTTCGCTTGTGGAAGCCGGTCAGGTACTCCCTGCCGCCGCCAACACAGAAACCACCCCCAGCCTGGATTTTGGCGACCCCCCGATCAGGGGATGCCTCCTTCCTTCCCGCCCCGGAGCCCCGCCTGGCCTCACCTCCGCCTCTCCTCGTCAAAAGTCACCACCAGCCGCCCCTCACGGCCGCCGGAACCCTTCATCTTCTTCTTGCGGCCCATGGCGGTACCACGCTGCCGCCGCCGCCCGCCCCTTCCGCCGCCGCCGGCCGTGAGGGGCGGCCCTGCCGCGCCCGCCATTTTGTGCCGCCGCGGCCGGCGGGGCGCAGGCCCGAGGGGCCGGTGTCCTCACGAAGGCCCGAGAGGGCGGCCCTGGTGGGCTGGGCCGCTGTTGGGCCGAGGGCGGAGCGGCCCCGCGGTGTGTGGGGGACCCCGAGCATCACCGGCGGTGGCTGTGGGAGGAAGGGCACGCCGGGGCTGCCGCCGTGGCTGCGGGGTGGCGTGAAGGAGCAGAGGGGCTGGCATCGCGTCCTGCTGTCCCACCGGTGTGTGGGAGCTGTGCGTGTCCCCTCACCCGCTCACTCCCGGTGGGCCTTCCCCACCCCCCCCAAGCTGGGGCCAGCAGAGAGATGCTGCTGTCAGCGGCCATCAGCCTTGGCATCCAGCCTGGGGTGGGCAGGGGGCTCCTCCGGGCTTGGGAGCCTCCAGCTCCTCTTCAGCTCCCTCCTGGAAAGAGGCTCTTATGGCGCTGCCTTGTGCGGCCAGCCCAGCGCCCGATCTCTCACCCCGAGACACGCTCTGCCGCTCCTCTGTCTATTTTACATCTGCATCTCTTTAATAAAGGTGGTTCCTCCAAATATTTATCATCTGCATTTCTTCAGTAAAGGTGTGAGAGTTTATATCGAGCTATCGTCACTGCTAGGTGTCAGTGGCACTTGTGCTGCTCTTAGCCCAAGGAGGCGAGTGCAGGGACAGATCTCTGCTCCGATACCGACTCTCCAAGATGCGGGACCTGGAGAACAGCCGTGATTTATGTAGTCGATGGTGGAGAGAGGTACCAGCATGAGCAGGTGGGGGCATTAGGAGTGCTGTGTTCTTGGCTGCTGGCTTGAGTGGCTTCGGCTGAACTCTTGAACCTTCCTTGCCCACCAGTCCTTGCCTTAAAGCTGCGTGTAGTGCTTACGTGGTGGCCAGCTGACCTTGGTGGAAGCTGCCGCAGTGCTGCAGGGGCAGCCAAAGCCACCCCTCCCCAGCCCACAGAGCGTGACTAGTCCTGACGCTGCCTGGTGGCCGCTGGTCCTCGGCTGCCCGGCCTTTATCAGCTCTCTCACTGCTTGTGCTCTTTTCCTGGCCTGTCCTTTCACCAGCAGAAATGCGGAAAAACCAGTTCTGTGGTTAATTGCTGCACTTCCCTCCACGCCCATGGGCCAGGTCTCCTCCTCCTCCTCCTCCTCACTCACAGTCTGGGTGCACTTCAGCCTCCAGCCTCTTCGTCCCTGCCTGCGCTCAGCTGGCTCAGGTGCGCAGTCAGGCCTCCACACTCCTTCCATTAACCTTTCGGCTTCTCCTGCCTTCCCGTTTTTTCTCTGTCTGCAAGAGTTTCTGTCTCCCTGGTGTCTCCCAGAGGGTTGGCCCACAGGTGCAGAAGGCGCAGGCAGCTGCCCTCCTGGCCCTGCCCTGCCCTGCCCAGAGGGATAGCATTTGGACATGATGGCTGGAGGCAACGAGAGGAGCATGAAGGCCCTGAAGGAGGTGTGGAGAAGAGCAGAAAACTCTTTGTGCGCAGACTGTGGGAAGCCAGGTGAGTCTCCGAGGGCTGCTGGAGGAAGAGTGAGAAGCAGGGAGCTGGGGCTGGTCTCTAGCAGCACTTTGGTGGCGGACATCTGACTGCCCAGGAGCCTGGGGCAGAGAGGGAAGGGAGGCATTACTCTCTCTGGATATTCGCTTCCTCTCTCTGGAGGTGAGCTGGCAAGGCAGGAGGAAGGAGATGCTGCCACAGCACTGGTGGGAAGAAGAACAGGGACACAGTAGTGCCAGATGAGCAGGGGCGGTGTAGCTGCAGCGCTGTGGGTTGCAGTTGTGTCAGATCTCAAATACAAATCAAGGTCATGCCCAGTCAGGACCTGACAGGAAAGCTCCTGGTGAAATCCTAACTGCTTCAGAAAGAAGGCATGATTCAGGAGGGCATTGTCTCCGCCATGACTCAGCTACGAACTGACAACCTGCCACAGGCGCCTCGGAGATTTCTTTTACTGAAAGGCTTGCCCTCTCCAAAGGGTCTCCAGTTTGAGGTCCTACAGGCGCGGCTGAAAGTGCCCATCATTCTACTCCCAAAAGGGGCACACGTGGAGTGTACCACCAATTAGGACCTTCTTAAATTCTGGAGAATTTTGTATTCAAGGCTGCTTTCCACTTCCTGAGCTAAATGCTGCTGGGGGTTTGCCATGTTGTGCTAAACAGCTCCTGGAGTCTTTTCCCAGAGGTGGTTTCAGTTTCGTCTTGGGTGACCCTTTACGCAGAAGGAGTTCGCGGAGCACTTCGTAGTTTTTCAAGGTTCAGGTCAAGAGAGACTCAGATGAGGTGATTGAAGCAGGGGGAATGAGGGACTAATAGCTATGCTTTTTCCTGCCTGTACCTTGGGTGTTAATTAACCAGCTCAGATGAAACTGGGGTCACCCAGCTTTCTGTTTCTCTGGACTATGTTCTCAGTTGAGGCATGTCTTCCAGGGGAATTTACCACCTCTAGTCATGCCCTTTTTTATACTCTCAGATCCTGACTGGGCATCCTCTACTTTGGGTGTCTTTATATGCCTCAGCTGCTCGGGAATTCATCGCAACATCCCTAGCATCAGCAAAGTCAAATCCCTGAAGATGGACCACTGGGATGATGCTCAGGTGCAGGTGAGATCTTTATTCCCACTCTTATGTCAGGTAGGTTGGGTCTAGGCCGTACAGTAACATGTCCTGGGAAAATCAGCCCTTTGGCGTCACATAGTTGCAGATTTAATCTGATACGTAGTCCCTTTGCTACTCGTGCTCTGGATACTTAAGTGATACCCACTGGGAGAGGGATGATGCACTTCCCTTCTGTGTCTTCCTATCTCCTGCTACTTCATGGCAAATGCACAGCTCTTGCAATGTATCTTGCCAAGGCTCAGGGTCTTTGTCGCTCCAGTGGCTCCATTTGCCACTCGCCAGCAGCATCCAGCCTCAAGGTCTTTGGGGAAAATCTTGGGCAATTCTATGTTCCAAGAAGATATAATGTGATCTCTTGAGAAAAATGGCATTTATGGGAACTTGACTTCTTCCCATTACACCCCCCTCAACCCATTAATCTTCAGGGGACTGAAAAAATTTTCCAGAGATCCAAAGAAAATAATCTGTATCTCGCTGCTTTTTGGAGAGGAGCGAAGAAGTTTGGAATGTCCTCCCAGACGGGATTGCAGAGCTGTCATTGAACTTGGTCTCTCTGGAGATGTGGGGCATGGCATCAAATGCACTGGATGTGTGTGCACCCAGTCCCACAGAAGTGACCTTTATGGCATTCTCTTGATTCGGGTGCAATTAGTATAACTTTTGAGAGCAGACAAGACTCTTGAGACTCACCTTTCTGTAGCCAGACTTTGCTGGGATGTTGCAATGGACAGGAAAGAGAATGCTTCTTTAGAGCTCAGTGTGCATCTAGCTCTGTAGTGGGTCAGGAAAGAAAAAGCCCAACAGGAGTCTGCGTGAAAGGGAAGGTGCTAACTCTCTGTCTAACTCTGCAGTTTCTGGCCAAGCATGGAAATGCTGTGACTAAAGCCACATACGAAGCTCACATCCCTATTTACTATTACCAGCCAACCTACAATGACTGCCAGTAAGTTGCTGCATACAGAAGAAAAGGGGGAAGGGCAGTTCTGGGTTCCTCTAGTTTGTTTTTGAGCTACCTGCCACCTCTCTCCCCAGAGTGCTGAGAGAACAGTGGATACGGGCCAAATATGAACGCAAAGAGTTCACAGAGCCGGGAAAACAGCTGCCATATTCTGATGGTAAGAGCAGAGCACGGCATCAAAATATCCTGCCTGTTTCCTTCGCTGGAAGCTTTTGAACACCATGATGAGAAAGCTCATAGTGTCAGTGCTGCAAATCCCACATGTGTTCCTGAGAACCCAGATGATCCTTTCAGGCCATTGTTTTGGGGGAGCTTAAATTGTAGGCAGTGAAGGTTAGCACTGTCATGGTTTGCTTCCAAGCTTGGCATTTTTCAAAGACATTTGCTGTCCTGGTGGAGCCAGACCTCTGCAGTAAGGAATTTCTGTCGTGCTGCAGGCCACCCCCCTCCAACCACAGCAGTTGTCTTTGAAATGTCACTTCCAGCGCTGTGTGACACATGGCGCCGGAGCCCAAGGGCCTGCAGAGTCAAGTGGGAAGAGTTCTGGGCCCATGCCAGGGTCTGCGTGGGCCAGGACTCTTATGTTCACTGGAGAGGCGGCTCTCAGGCTGTCAGACGCAGTAGTGGGAGCTGGATTAGAAGGTGGGAAGCATCTGGGAATGTCTTTTGGTGACTGTTTGTCTGTGCTGCAAACCCAGAAACACCACTGTCTTCAGTTGTAAGTCAGAGGTGAGACCTCTCCTTCTCAAGTGTTTGTTCTCAGCAGTAGTCCATCACGTGCTTTGTCCCAGAGGTGCGTCTAGGACCCCAGGCTGCATGCAGCTCTCTAATGCCTACCGTACCTGTTGGGGAATGCTCTAAAGAGTGGCCTTTTTGCTCCTAGGGGTGAAGGAAGGCATCCTCTGGAAGCGAGGCCGAGACAACGGACAGTTCTTACCCCGCAAGTTCCTCTTGTCTGAGAGAGAGGGATGTCTGAAGTATTTCACCAAGCAGGATGTGAGTTATGGTGGTCAGCTCCCACCTCAGTGCATACTCCACCCAGGGCAGTAGGGTCATGGAGAGGTTTCTATTTCCTACGCGTGTTTCTGGGGTTGTCTTGCTCATCCCAGGCCAGAGGTGATAACAGAAACAGGTCATTGAGGAGAAGGTTCCCCTTCCTACTGTCAGGGTGACATTTTCCACATGTCCTTTCCTTGTCCTTCTCTACACTTTTCCCTCACTGCTGATAAAAAGTCTGATCTTTCACTTCATCCCTATCCGTTTGTCCGGCTGCGTAATCCTGCACCATCCCTGGAAACAGCCTCACCCCACTGTGAGCCAAGTCGGCAAAAGCCTGTTGTTTTGTCTGTTTTTAGGAGCACTATTCTTCTGCTAGTTCACCACCCTGGAATGAATGGGGCAAGTGCTAGTATACTGTTGCAAGGGAGGGAATGGCTTGGAGTAGGGAGGAGCAGGAGCGGGGTCTTTCCTTTTGAGGTCAGTTAGCCTTTAGACTGGCTCAGCTGTAAAGTCAGATGTCCCACTGGCAGTTCCATAGTAGCCATAGCTCAAATCTAAATTTGGAGGGGTTGGGCCACTGTTCAGGCTTCAGCATGCCATGCAGCGGAGGGAGTGTGTGCTACAACAGTTTTGCTGTGAAGGAGCAGTTATTACCCTTTAACAGCCTCTGACCCTGCCTTACCCCACTAAGCCAGCTGAGGTCTCTTTCCCACTAGGATTGCTCATGCATGACCTATGCCATTCTGTTCTCAGGCCAAAGAACCCAAAATCAACGTTAAAATAGATGTCATCAATGCTACATTCCAGCCAGTGAAGATTGGGAACCCCAATGGCCTGCAGATCACCTATATCAAAGACAACAAGACCCGGAATATATTTGTCTACCATGAAAGTGGAAAGGTATCTTGTTTTAGTATCAAATACTGCAAAGAAATTTCGGTGATTTGAGAAGCTGCTGCTATTAAATAGTCTGAAGCATGGCTAGGATGGGGTATGCGTGTGTGAGTTGCTGTAGGTAACAGGGTGGGGGTTCTGTCTCTGTGTTTGTGTGACTGTGAGAGAGAGTTTTGCTGCAGGGAGCAGGGCAGGAGCACTGGCTGAGTTGGTTGGTGTGGGAGGAGCTGCCATAGAAGATGTGCAGATGTGCTGCCTGTGCATGCGGGGCATGGGGCAGCCGTGCTGGCTGTGTGCGTGTGTGGAGGAGGGGCGGTAGATGCTGGGGGGGCAGAGCTGGCTGTGTTTGTGGTTAACGTAGGGTTGTGTGCAGCTGGGTGAATTCAGATGGCCCGCTGTTGCTCTAGCTAAGCTTTCTGTCCCGTCCTTTTCCGTTCTCAGGAGGTGGTGGACTGGTTCAATGCCATTCGCTCTGTGCAGTTCCATTATCTGAAGGTAGCATTTCCCATTGCCAGCGATAATGAGGTAAGGCAGCACTAGAGCACAGTGCTGAGTCTCCTGCTGGTACTCGGTTATGTGATAAAAGAGCCCATTAGATACTATTAGATCCCCGGGTACAGAAGTGGAAATTGCAGTGTTTAGGTAGGGGGATGAAAAAGTGTGTGAAAGGGCCTGTGATGGCCAGAGAACAACCACTGTCTGTGGTTTCTGGGCACTTTGAAGACAGAAGTGACTCCTGGATAGGCAGTTCTGCAAACATTAATTTAAAAGGCAGCTGAATTTGGGGGAATAGAAAGGAGGGTCAGGGGTGAAAGCGAGTAGCAAAGAAACGTGGCTAAATGAATGTTACTCTTGCCTTTTTGTCAGATTAAAAATCGTCTGACAAGAAACTTCCTGAAGGAGGGATACATGGAGAAGACTGGTCCCAAGGTGAGCTGCTGTGGGAGAAAAAAGAACTAACAGGGACCTCACTGAGAGCCATTGAACTTCCCTACTTCAATGTTTTTCTCCTGCTGTTTCCCCATTCCCCCCTGAATCTTTAGACACCCGTGGGAACAGTGTGTGTGCACCAAGGGAGGGGAGAATAAAAGGAAGGGGAAGGACACATGTGAAAGTAGATGAAGCCAGAGCCCCTGCTTTCTCCCAGAACAACAGATCTCTCTGCATGTGTCTGTGTGTGCGTGACCTTACAGGTATTTAGCGTCTAGATTTCTCCTGTCTCAAGTCTGGGGTCCTTCACAGAAGTCCAAGAGCTGGGGACAGCAGTTGGGACTGAAAAACCCGATACTGATCCCCACTCTCATCAGCTCAGAAAGGGCGAGGAGGAGGCTGCTGTTAAGGCAGGGGCTTGGTTCCAGTGGTGGGGATGAATTTTGGGTAGCCATTCGCACGTCTCGCAGCAGAGGGCACCGTCCCCTTACCTATGTCACCTCTTCCCTCCACAGCAGAGAGAGGCTTTTAAGAAGCGCTGGTTCACGCTGGATCACCGCAGGCTCATGTACTTCAAGGACCCTTTGGTGAGGGGGAGAGCTGACCTCTGGCAGCTGCAGGCAGCAGGGCTGAGGGCAGGGTCAAAGAGACTTTTGCTCTGCAGTAAGGGAGGCTTGCAGGTTCCTCTGCTGCTCTGAACGACTCTAGGTCTTCCCCTTTCTATCCCTCTTAGATCATTCTGTGCTTTATATGTTTGTTCCACTGCCTGCAGACAATCCAAACAGGAAGGGCAGCGGTGTAAAGGTGGTGATGGGGAGGAGAGCGACATGGGGTGTGACAGGAGCAGCAGTTCCTCTTGCAGACCTCTGGAGATCTACGCTCTTAAATTTTCCTGTCTGATGATGCCTCTGAGCATAGCCTCCCTGCTCTTCTGAATCCTGTGACCACCTTCAAATCTCTTTTGCTGCTTCATCTTTGGTCCTCACACGCTCTCCTTCTGCCCTTAGGTGCACTGCTGTTCTTCCCTGGTTCTTCTGGCATTCGGTAACCCCCTCTCTTTCCCTCCTGATATGCAGGATGCATTTGCTAAGGGTGAGGTGTTTGTGGGCAGCAGAGAGAATGGCTATAGCGTCCAGAAGGGCTTGCCTTCAGGGACACAGGGCAACTTCTCTTGGCACTATGGACTCACCATTGTCACCCCTGACCGGGAATACCTCTTTACCTGTGAGACGGAGACTGACCAGCTGGACTGGATTGCAGCCTTCACTAGTGTCATCAACCAGGCCATGACACCACAGGAATATGCAAGTAAGTGCCTGGATCCTGATTCTTTCCTCTCCTGCCACTCCGTTTCGGGGTATTGCCCTAATGCACGAACTTTTTCCCTTCACTACAGTTGAAGCCTACTTCAAGTTTAAATCCTAGGAAGCCATGCGGGAACCTCGCTATGAATCGACTCTTCCTGGTCCTGTTGGGTAGGCCGTCAGGAGAGCAGAGGAGAGGAGATTGACATCAGAGAAACACAGTGCTCTTGAAGCACTCTTTGAAGCACTTTTTTTCTCCGTAGACAGTCCACTTTCTTCTGGGGGCCAGATTAAGCTGCTTCCTTTCAAGTGCAAGACTTTGTGAGTCTGGATCCTCAGTGCAACCTGTCACTGTTAAATTGCTGTGATCTGCCTGGATGCTGGCAGGTCTTGCCTGTCAATTGGGCCTTGAAAACTTGGCACTTGCTACATTGGACATGGGACCTAGCATCACTCCTGCATGGAACCGCAGACAGCCACCTACCTTGTGCAAGAAAACAGCTGCCTGCCTGGAGCTACACCCCAGCAGGTTGCAGGGGCTGCTGGACTAGGAGAGACAAGAAATGGCTTCTCTGCTGGTGACAGAGATGTGAAACACTTAGATATTTGATCAGTTAGAGATGTAGTTGAGAAAGGTCACTTAAAAGATGTAATCTAACAATCAAATGTGAGGCCTGTTTCCTCCTGCCATGTGTGGGCTTGAAAGCTTCTTCGTGCCACATTTTTCCGTAGACTTTCCTCCATTTGCTACAGACAATGTTAAGAGATCTGCTCAAAATCAATGTGTGTGTACACTTATGTGTATGTGGATAACATTCATGCCATTGAAGTTCAATGAAGCTGTCAAATCTGAGCCTCTAGTCAAACTAATGGAGAGAGGCTGGGACAGGCAGAGAGCAGTCTATGGCGTGTCTGATGCAGACTTTGGACTCCCTGTTGACTTTACTAGAGCGTAGGGGCTGATGTCTGAAGTTAGTAATACGTGGATCTCTGCTCCCTCATTCTCTGTATGTCAAAGGCCTGGCACTTTCATTCTGCCCTGTACATTACATGTGTATATATTGTGTATTACACACACACACGCGATTTTCCGTAGTAGTAGGAAGCCTATATGTTCATGTCCTTCTAGTAACAGTTAGCTCTAACCACTAAATCAACCCATGATTCATATCTAAAAGATCAAAGCTCTCCTGGGAGAGCTGTGTTTCACATGCTGGAAGGACCAGCTGAGTTCTGCTGATGACAGTATAATCTGATGTGTCTGCAGTTTTACGCAGGCAGTGTGAGTGCAGGCATCTAGTGTGTTAAGAGGAGCTAACTGGAATTAATGAGGCAACCAGTATTTCAATTAGCTCCTAAAGAAATGAATAAAAAAATCCCATTGTAATTTATTTTAACTTCCTAAATGAGCTGAGCTGCTAACTGCTAAGGCATGAGGTAGTTTCTTGAAAAAAAGCACAGACAATCAGAGCAAGGGGACATGGCCATTCATTGCATTTCCTGGGACATGTGGACTGTGAATCTTCCCATCAGAGACAAAAAAGCAAAGTCATTGTCCCCCACCACTTCTCTGGGGACCCCTCTCTGTGCTGAGACCACCATAACATTTTGG
The DNA here is from genome assembly GCA_013400135.1 of Rhinoptilus africanus. NCBI lineage: Eukaryota > Metazoa > Chordata > Aves > Charadriiformes > Glareolidae > Rhinoptilus > Rhinoptilus africanus. Next base: position 636,135 of record VXBO01002531.1, on the reverse strand, counting down.
GAGCGTCAACTTCTGGGGTGAGAAGCAGCATCACTCATCCTGCTTCCATGGCATGATGGAGCTTTCCACTCAAAAGTATATTTTCACTACAGTTTGCTGATCTCTCCCAGTTTGGAGCATGACTGTCCTAAAAACCGAAGGTCATTGCAAAGCTTGTATTCCAAGATGAAGTGCCTTTCGGTTCTGACAATGTGAAAATGGGAAGTCAATTAAAAAATAGCTCAAGATCCACCCAAACAACTTGCATATTCAGTTCTCTGGGAAGAAGAGTATAGACCATGACCCAGCCATGCTACGATTTCATACAGATAACCCAGAGGTTATCTTTGAACTCCATCAATGCTGTGTGTGCCGTACGCCCACTCCTGTGGCACGGCCATGCTGAAGCTGTTGCTGTTGCATGCAGCACATTGCTCGGGAAGGTGCTTGGGTCCTACTGCAGTGAGGGCAGTACTGGTGGGATGCTCCCTTCTCCTGTTTGCTGCTGAGTTATTGCTGCTGGAGATGAGTGGAGGCATTTAACTCGGCCATAATGAAGCTAATACACTGAGGATGCATAAGAGTGTGGCTGGAGTGGCCTAAAAACCCCTGAGAACTAACAGCAGAGTGTGTTTGGTAATGGCACATCTGCCTCTGCTCTGCAAATTCTGTCCCACTGTGTCTGTTCCCTGTGACGAATGAAGCTCAGATGTGGGCGAGGAGGAGGGTAGCACTGGGGGCAGAATTGTGGGGACATGGGTGTCATGCAGTGGTCCCCGCTAGAAGGCAATTATGCCTACTTAACGCACTTCTGCTCCCTGCTCTGAGGTGAGGCAGCAGACCTCGGGGGTTCGAGTGAAGGAGGGGGAAGACTTAGAGAAGGAGGATGGTCTTTGGGGAGAGGGAGGAAAGAGTGACTCTAAAATATCCAGTCCTTTGAGTCTCTAGAAGCTTGCTGCTGACTGAGGGGCAAGGGTGGAATAGAGCCAGGTCATAGTAAATGTGAGATGTCCTAGCATCTGGTGGGCTTGCTTGCAAAACTGGGGTCTACATCCATTGCCTCCACCTCAAAGGTTTCTGATGTCCTTGGAAGGGAGTGGGGGCCCTCTCAGCCCGGCTTGGCTAAGGGCCAAGGACAGCAGTGTGGCAGCTCCCTGCCTATTGCATCTTCAGGGCTGGCCCTTGTTTCCCTTCTAAAACCACGGTGTGATGCTTCCCCCCGTCACATCACATTAGGGAGTCTTGTCTTTTATTTATCTCCTCTTTCACGTGAGGAATACTGTGCAAGGGGAAATGGAAAAAAGAAAAAAAGAACAAGAAGGAAGAGGGAGCTGGAGGAAAGTGGAGGAAGGCACTGGGGAAGAAGGAGCATGTCTGCAAGAAAGAGGAGGGAGCCAGGACAGCCACTCAGCGAGTAGCTAAAAGCCCGGTATAAACTGGGACTGCGTTCACACCAGTGTGTGAAGCTGTGAGTCAGACACATTCCTCAGTGCAGTGGGCAAAGCAAGTCTCCAGGGGCTGGTTCAGGGGGGCAGAGCCCACCTCTCCAGAGTCTATTTGAGCAGAGAGGACATAAACCTGGGAGAAGGAGATATCCACTTGTCGGCTGAGTCTGCTGGTTTCTGTGGTCCCAGCGAATACTGGAAAAGCAACAAGCGAGGAGCTGGTGAAGACCAGATACATTTCCTCCTGGCTGGCAGAGGCTATTTTTCACCTATCTGTCTTGAAGGGGAGGGAGGTGTCCCCTTCACAGCCCTTTGGTTGTTAAGGGAAACTACTGGACGGAGATTGCAATGGACAACATCGGCAAAATGGACTGGGTGGCTGAAGGTGAGGAATAGACTTCTCTGGAGTACCCTGTGTCTGCTGAACTTGCCATTCTTCCTGCTCGTGTTAAAGCTAGACGTGTCCCATACAGTGAGGGGGGGGAAGGCAGAGGGCAGGAACAGGTCTCTGACAGCCTGACTTGCTCTTGCTCGCCGTACCCAAAGATGTCTTGTGATCCTTCCCCCATCAGCACAAAGCCTGGAGAGGATCCCGAGGGTGGCAGCTTCTTGGAGGAAAGCAGTGGTGGGGGTGACAGCAGTAGTGTCCTGGGAGGGGACAGCCCGGTCATGGTGCCACTGGGTGCAGTGCTGCTGGTCATGTGCCTCACTGGGATGGTGGGGAACATCTACACGGTGGTGGTGGCCTCCGGCAGGGTAGCGGGACGCTCGGCGGGCTCCTTGGGGGTCTACGTGATCAACCTTGCCCTGGCTGACCTCCTGTACCTCTCCACCATCCCCTTCGTGGTCTGCACCTACTTCGCCCATGACTGGTTCTTTGGGGATGTGGGCTGCAAGCTTTTGCTCAGCCTGGACCTCCTCACCATGCACGCCAGCATCTTCCTCCTGACTGCCATGAGCCTGGAGAGGTACTGGGCGGTGGCCAGGCCGCTGCAGGCCAGGCGGGCTGGCAACGCTTACCGCAAGCTGGCCACTGCCCTCCTCTGGCTCCTCTCGCTCCTGCTCACGGCCCCCACGATGGTGATGACCCAGCTGCGGGAGGGCAGCGGCCTCCACAAGCGCATCTGCATCCCCACCTGGACACCGGCGGCCTTCCGGCTCTACCTGACGGTGCTCTTCACCACCAGCGTCCTGGCGCCCGGCGTGGTGCTGGGTGTCGTCTACGCCCGCCTGGCCCAGGCCTACCGGTCCTCCGCCTGGGGCGCGGGGCTGCCGCTGGCTGGCCGGGCCCCCTCACGGCGGCTCTTCTCCAGGATCTCCGCCGTCGTGGTGGCCTACTGGGCCTGCTTCCTCCCCTTCTGGGCCTGGCAGCTGGCCGGGCTGTACCAGGGCGAGGGGCTGGGCATTGGCCCCGCCGCCCAGGCCTACCTCAACTTCGGAGTCACCTGCCTGGCCTACGGCAACAGCTGCATCAACCCCTTCCTCTACACCCTGCTCGCCATCAGCTACCGCCGGCAGCCCGGCCGCAGCCGCACGGCCGTAGCACGGCCTCTGGCACCCTCCCGGGGGGCCACGGCGGGCCCAGTGGGAGGCCACAGCATCCCCCCGGCTTTCGGACAGTCATCGGGGTCTGTGGGGGAAGGCGAAGGGTGATCAATGCCCCAGGTTGGGAACATCTCCCAGCCTTTGGCTGGGGTTGAGTCGAGAAATAAAAGCGTGTCGCCTTCCATGCCAGCGTGCAGTGTCTTCCATCATCGTTCTTGCAGTGCGTTCCCCTTCATGCCTTCCCCTTTGCGAGGCTGCTCACCCTGCTTATCTGTGGGGAGGATGCTTGTCTCGAGGATCCTGACTCCATCCTCCGGTCCTTCAGGCCTCACACACCGGACTCCGCCTTGCGCAAGGCGGGGAGTGGGTGGAAGGGAGCAGTCATCCTCGATATATCTAAATTATACACCTGGGGAACCCTCGCCACCCCTCACCTCCTCGCTAGCAACGGGCTGAGCTGTAACAGTGTCAGGACAACAGGGAGCCACAGGTTTCACAGGACCAGCGAGTCACTTCAAGAAGCAGCCACGCTAGCAGGAGACCTGAATAAGTTTCAGCCTCTTGTGGTAAAGCTCACACTCAGCTTTCTTCCCTGACCCTCCACAAAAAGGGCTTTGAAGTGTCTTTCTAAAAAAAGACTCCCTTGAGCACTTTAGAAACATCGCGAGATTTCTCCAAAGTACAGTGTGGGGAGGTCAGCGCATTTTCTCAGCTTTCAAGATCAGCCCAGCAGAGGAAGCTGCCAGGAGAAAGCTCCACTATGTGTCCATCATCACAGTTCACGGAGGGGCCCCTCACCAGCACCATGTCCCTGCTGTGGTTGAGAAAATCCCCAACTTTCTGGCCCGCCAAAGGTACCCCAGTCTGCCAGACTGTATTAACACCACTGCCTAAACTGGGCCATGTCTCTCGCCTTGAGGCCATCTAGCCTAGCATGGCTCACTTCCATACAGCAAAACTCTCCTCTCGTCCCCAGAAAGAATGGCCTCATCCACATCACTCTGTGGGAAGAGCTCCCAAGCTACGCTGTCCTCAGCCATGCCTATGCGCAGGCTGGCAATGTTAGATGTTTTGTTCACAATTATAGATGTTGATCTAAAGAGCAGGATGTGATCATTCAGAACAGACTGGCTTTGGGCAATAGGGTGCTTGAAGAGAGATCCAGCTGCAGAGCCTCATATCCCTTGTACACCCTAAGTGTTCCTGCCTCCCAGCTCAACAGCCCATCTTGAGCCCTTGTCTCCAACTCGTGTCCCTCTTCCTCCTTAGCCCCCCAGTTCCTGGCAGCCAAACCTCCCTCTGCTTGGGTACCTGAGACACAGGACCTCGCAGAGCCCCATGGATTATGGAGCAAAACCAGGAGGTGCTACTGGCATAGGAGCAAGTTCCTGTGCTCCAGCTGCTCTGCAACTGCTTAATGAGAGGAATCAGCCCAGCCAGACCTACAGAAAGTCCTTGTAGGACACCAAATGTTTTGTGCTTTACGTTGCTCATGTCCAAGCCTGGAAGTGAGGGCACAAAGATTGAGTCCTTCCATCCCAGGCCTGCCTGGTAACTGCTGTGTGCTGCGGGAAGGGCAGCTCCCACCTTTCCTATGCTCACCAGGTACAGCCTGCCCAACGTCAGTAGTTGTTGCTGTCAAAGTAGCATTAGACTGGGAGAGCCCCTGAGGTAGCTGCCAGCTGACACCTTGGGTAACAACCTACAGCCCCGTGAGAACTATGCTGTAACGTCAAACATGCCTCATCATCTTCAGTCGCCTCAGAGGCTAGCTTCAGATTAGACTGAATAGCACTTGGGCTTACTTAGCTCAATATAAGTGAAGGGGTTAAAAACAAAAGCATAAGGGGCAAATCCTTAGCATCCCACACCCGAGATGGGCATTGCTACCTCTCCTAGCTCTACATGGAACAGAAAAAAACTAGACCCCTCCACATTATTGCCTTCATGTGCCGCATGAGCTATGGCCCAACAGTATTTGGGCTTCTGCAGTTATTGGAAGAAAGTATTTAGATGAGGAGCCCACTGCACACTCCACCACATCCAGCAAGCCATCCTTTTCTACTGCTCTCCCCAGGCAGCAGCAAGATGTCCTAAAACAACATAGGAGATTTATGCCAGCCTCTACAGAGAGGGCACAGGTCAAAGCTAGCACAACTGTTAACTTTCCCCTCACTCCATGCACCACTTGCCTTACCTAGCACAGCAACTCAGGGCTGTCCAAGGCCAGCCAGGGATGCTTAGATTATTTTTTTTTTGTTTACTCAGGCAGGGGAAGGTGTGAGTCTGGACTTCAAGAGTGAGTTGTTTTGCCTAAGGGACTTCTCTACTCTCCCCACTAGTCACATCTAGCCCCAGTGTTTCCTCCTGAGACTCTCCCTGAGCTTTTTACTTTCTGCCCTCTCAGGCTTTTGACCTCCCTCTCCATCCATGACTTTAAGGGCCAAGGCTGACAATCTCATCTACATACAGTAATCAAGCACCATTGGCTACCCTCCTCCCCCCACCCCTCCAGCAAGGTGACCAACCCATGTGAACTTGCAGTATGAAACAGATTTTTGAGACTAGGTAGACCAAAACTCTTGTTTATTGATTGCTTTTTCTGTATCTTTGAGATGGAGGCATCAGGGGAAGTTATTCCCAGCTGAGGGACTGGAGTGTGAAGTCCCCTTGTGTATCAAAGTAGTCAAAGACAGCAAGACCAAGCCGGTTCGGGAATGTGAACTGGTGGCCTGGCAGGTGAATTGTCACATCATTTTGGTTGACGCCAAATGTGACCTGCAAGACAAATGGAAGAGTCAGAAAGTTTCTGCCAAGATATCCTTAAGCCTTTCCCTTCTGCAGCATTGCTGTGCCACCCTCCACTTTGCAGGGTGAACACGCTCAGCAGCATAACCTGCTCTTCAACAGCAGCAGTGTAATTCTGGTCTCTCAAGAGATGCCTGTTCCCTGCTCGGTTCAATAGTGACATTCCTTTGAGCTAGATGTAGCTTGCACATTTGATCCCAACCCTCCATCACTGTTCTGAGCCCTGGATGGTGGCACTGGCCAAGAAGCAGCCAGCCACCCCCTGTACTGACAGCCCCAAGACAGCCCCTGCTGTTGGGTCCCTTGTGCCAAACACCGTCCCTTCACCAGGGCATGTACAGAGAGCATGTCCTAGGCCTCACCTCCACTGGGCTTCCCTTCTGGAAAGGGAAGACAGACTCTCTGTGCTCTGCACCCCACTCTTGCACCTTCTTTGAGTTGCACACGATGGTGTTCACATCACCATGAGCATCAAAACGGGGGTTGAAGTGAAGCCCGAGGTGGGAAGCGTCCTTCCCCAGATTCATCACAAAGCTGCAGAGGAAGACGACATCAGTAATGTTTTAATTAATACTATGGTACCGTGTAGCTCATTACTGTGGATATCTCTGGGTCTGTTGCTTCAAGCCCAGCTGAGAGTAACCCTTTCCTATAATGCACAGCTTCCCTAAAAAGATGGTGCTGTGTCAGTAAGGCGTATTCTCCTCTGCTGGGGGGATAGGGCCGCACAGTGCCATCTCTGGGAGAGACACCACTTGGCTTCCACAAAGCTTTTAACAAGAGAAAGGTTCAGCACTTACAGCCCTGAGCAGGGTGTTACCCTGTACCCAAACCAGCTCCCAAGGAGTCAGTTGCTTTTCACATTTCCTTTCAGCCCCAGACAGTTAGCTGGTGCTGCACCCTGCCTGACAGCCACTGCCTTCTCCCCACCCTGTAGGCAGCTGCAATAATTACCATGTCATTAGCTATCCCAAAGCATCTGCAAGGCAGTGGGAGGAAGCAGCTTCCTAGTCCTGTGTCCACCTTGCCTCCAGGCCTCTTACTCAGATGAGAGGAGGCACATTATGTGGCATGAGAAATCCCAGGAGGCTTCAGTCTGATACTATCAAACTGCAAAGGCACTGGGAAGACCTGGGACATTTCCTGGAACACTGCTGATGCTGGTACAGCAGCTAGAGGCTCCACCTTGCCCACCAAGAGGCCCCACTAGCCATAGACCTGCACAAGGGCTGGGGGCTGCTGCAAAGGCTTCCCTGGGTGCCCCACCCATCCTGATCCCCGCACATTTAAGAGCATATTTCCACTTAAGCCCAGCTACCCTCTCACCTACCTTTCTTCTTTCCTTCCCCACCAGCAGCTGGGAGACATCTCCACTGTGTGAAAGCAAACTTTGACACCATGAGACCCCCTGCTGCAACACGGAGCCTCTCCATTGGCACCATCAGCTGGAGCCGAGGCTCAGAGCATCCATGGAGCCAGAGCACCTATGACCCCATAGCTGCCTGGGCCTTAATCTCCTCTTGCCCAGTGGGGCAAGGGACTGTGATGGTGTCCCTACTCCTGGGCTGTCTTCATGCAGGGGAGAGGACGTGCCCGTGAGGACGGTCTCAAACCAAACCTCAGTAGAGGCACAGCTTCCATTTCCTTTACACTGCACTAGAGAGGATGTGGTCACTGCCAGTGCAGGCAGCTGGAGCTTCACATCTGCTTTGGCTTAGCCCCTTGGCAGCAGCGTTTGTCTGCAAAACACATTAAGCCGTGATTCACTGGGAAGCGCTGCTGGTGTTAACCCCTTCCAAAGCTCCTCCTCTCCTACCCAAGGGAAGAACTCCTTTTGCCCCCCACCAGCAGAAGACAACTCAGTGTGGTGCCTTGGCAGCACAGCACAACTTACCTCTTGGCGTTTGGTGCAACTGTCCCCTTGACAGTGAGGCGCTGGCCAGGCTTGAGGCCCAAGTTGGTGCACACTGGTCCCTGTGGAAACGTGGAGGCAGAGACATTATTAGCTCAGTACCTGCTGGCTCACTTTGCTCCCACTTGGCAGCTCTCCCTCCTGCCTTGCAAGACAGTGCATTGCTTTGTACCGCTGGAGAGACAGGGAAGCTCCCTTCCCCCAGGCGTTGCACCAGGGACATCCCAGAGAAGCTACCCCAGTCACATGGGGCATGTGCCTGATTTCCCAACCTTTCTCCTGCTGCTCTCATCAACATATCTGTACTGTATTTATTTCACAGCGATGAAGTGTAAGCACCTGCAAGCTCCCATCACACCCACCCTGTCCCAAACACACCCATGTGCCTTGTGGGTCTCACATCAGCCCCCACAAGCCTGGCTGTACAGGGATGGAGCCTCCACTCCCTTCCCCAGCTTGGTTTTGAACTTCAGGCTTTGCCTAGGTTCAGGAACCCAGACACTTTGCTCCTCAGCTCCCAGGGGCTTGTTTTTTGTTGTAGGCTCAGCATTTGCAAGAAAATTTTCCTGTTCCACTTACACACCTTCCCCCACCTTCTCTCTAGGAAGACTAAAATAGCCTGGGAAACCTGTATGTACTCATTTTCTATCACAGAAAGAGCAAGCCCCAAAGTATATCCAGAATATTTTTCCTATTCTACTTTAAAACCTAAGTTTGCACTTGGAATACTCTCTGACTAAGCACCCTCAGCCTAATGAAAGATAAATTAATCAAAGTGCAATCCCTCTTCTGACACAAGCAACTCCCCAGCAGTCCTTGACACTGACAGAAGGGCACCTCTGTATAGTGCATTTCCTTACAAGAAAGAGAGAGAGAACTATTCAGTGACTCATGAGAACTTCAGCCAGGAAGCAAGCAGCAAGGCTGCCCAGAAAAGATGCTCAAAGAGCAATACAAATTACCGCAGTTGCTTCCCCAGCGCAGAGCTACTGTAAAACAGGTTACCCCAGCTTGGGAGCCAACCCAGCAAGGACCACCCATGTACCTTCCCAAAGGGATCCTGCAGGGGAAAAAAAACAACAAACCCACTCCTGCCAGGACAAGAAACAGCAGCCACTCCTCTGTAACGGAGGCAGCAGGGATCCTCTACCCCAGCAGCAGGCACCCAGCTCCAGCAGCCCCTCTGACACAGGGGCTGACGAGGAGGTGGAGGAGGGCAGTGCAAGTACCAAGCCAAGGCGCTCCCCACACTCCCACCCTGTCAAGCACCACCTCCAGCAAAGCTGCCCCTGCAGCCGCATCCCTTCCTCTACTCACACAAGACATGGTGCTGCTGCTCCGCAGGCTAACGCTCCTCACCACCAAGGTGCAGCAGTCCCAGGCAAGTAGCTGAAGGGACCCCACCCTTGCCTTTAAATAGATGGAGAGCTATTGTTGTCCCAGCCCTTCTCCACCCCACCCACCAATCAGACCGAGGAAAGGGTGGGAAGGGTTGGATCTTGGGGGGGGGGGGAGGAGGTCCTATCAAGCAGAGCTGCCTCCTCCCACCCTCACCCAGTCTTCTCTCCAGGATGCTAACCCAACCCTTCCAAGCAGGCTGACGGCTGCTCCAAGAGGTGATCCAGCTGTGTGTGGCCATGAAGCCAATGGAAAATAGTTTTACAATGAGTGTTTTACTATCCAAGGCTTTTATCCCACATGGAAAATGGTCAGATGGATTGAGACTTGGCGGGAAGAGTCTTGGAGGGGGGCTGGGCTCTCCAGCTCTGGCTAAATCAGGAGCACAGAAGAAATATCCCTGAGTGCACACAGTAACTCGGAAACTCTTTGTGGCCCAGGTGAAACCCCAGGAGCAGGTGACTGAAGCTGGATCCAGGGTCACCCAGCTGCACTATCAAGCCTTGGTGTCCCCAGAGGCTGCCCAGTTGCTGACCCAGCCCACACTATCCTGTCTTGTACGTACAGGAACCAAAGGAGGGGAAGTAGTCCTTATTCTGCAGAACCCCTAGACACCCTCAAAACCATGGAGTTCGTCTTGGATGTTAGGGCACAGGAAACCAGGAGGAAGCCGTCTTGGAGGGGCGGAGAGGAATTATCCAGGAAAGCTTAGTGCCCGGTTTTGCACCTACCCTGGACACACCTGGGGGACTGAGGAGCAAGGGGATGGGGGCAAAGCGCTCTATCACAATGAGCCATAGGATCTGTATGTCTTTTATTTGCCTCCATGTTCTCTTTGTGGCAAGTATGATTCACTCTGGGTGAAACAATTCCTTTGGAAAATGTTACCCAATTACTACATGGCTCAACTGTAATTACAGTGAAAGAGGAGGGAAAAATTCAGGCAATGGGCCAAGCTTGTGGCTTAAAGCTCTCCTTGTCTTGCATATTTGTCTCTAAATCACAAGACGCTCTGTGATTTCCTTAAGAGGCCCAGAACTGAAACACACTGAAATACTTTCTTCTTCCCTTTCTGTGAGGCCCATCAGTTCCCCCTCCACTGTGGACGTGATCATCACCATCCCTCAAGCACAAACCCAGAGGCTGTCACTTCTAGGTGTTTCCAGTTGGTGCCATCAGTGCCAGCAGAGGTAGCAGGGAGACCATCCTGCCTGCTGGAGCTAGGGAGGGCATGGAGGGTGTCCTTGTTTCAGATGGGATGGAGTTAATTTTCTTTCTAGTGGCTGCTGTGTTTTGGATTTGGTATGAAAGGAATGTTGAAAACACATATTGATTTAGTTGTTGCCAAGTGATATTTACATTGATCAAGGACTTTTTCAGCTTTCCATAGAAGCTGGAGAGAGCATAAGCAGGACAAGCTGGCTGCAGGACAAGCTGCTTCCATACCATGGATGTCGTGCTCAGTATATAAATGGGGGTTGGCCAGGGGGCAGGAATCAGCGGTCGCTGCTCAGGACGGGCTGGGCAACAGATCCTTGGGTGGTGAGAGTGACTTGTGTTGTATTACTTTATTTTGTATATTCTTTTACCATCATTATTTTTTTTTCCATTATTGCTCTATTAAACTGCCTTTATCTCACTGCATAAGGTTTGTTTCCCTTTCCCCCTCTCTTTCTCCCTCTTATCCCTACTCTTCTGCAGGGAGAGGGAGAGTGACCAAGCGTCTGTGTGGTCCTAGTTGCCAGCTGGGGTTAAACACGACAGACAGGCTCCAGCCTTTGGCCAGGTGACTGATCACCCCATGACAAAAAGGGGCTGGCGTAAAGGCCAAAGTGGGCTTTTCTCCTCTGATATACCCACTCTTCCTTTCCCCCTTCTGGAAACCTGCCTCAGGGTTCAGCCCTTGAGCCTGATCCCTTCCATGTGGTATGGGATGAGGAGAAATTCTCCATACAGGGAAGACAAAAAGTAACTAGGACCAGCTTCCCTCTGCCCAGGATATGTGTGTAATTAAATCCATTCCTTTCAAATCTAAGACTTTGTGAGACTGAACACCTGCAAAAGACCTTAGACACCTCTACAAGGACATGAGCTGCTGTTGGAGCCAGTCTAGCAGGTTGCAGGGGCTGGACTAGGAGGACCTGTTCCCTTGCAAGAAATGTTGGATGGGGAAGGGAAATGGGTAGATATTTGCTCACTTAGTGCTGGAGATGGGCAAGGTCAGGGGTAGGTTCTCTGTTCCCTGCAGCATTTCTGGCATCTGGGCACTGTAGCCGACCCTTAACAGCCATCAGCTCCTTGAGTCATACCTGTCCAGGGACCTTCCTCCAGATGCTGCTGTGAAGATTAGAGATGAGCTCATGGGTAACAGGTGATGATGAGGGAGGGGATACCATCGCAGAGGAGACATCAGAAGGGCTATTCACATCAAGGAAATTCATCCTTCACACTTCAGTCTACCTTAGGCAGCCTGTGTTTGCCTGGTGAGAGTCTAGGTGTCTCTTCTGGCTTTCAAGGAGCCTTGAATTAAATGGCATTAGCATGACAGGATAATACCACAGGCAAGGGGGCCATGGAGTGTCCCATTGCCTATAGGCCATGAGCTACCTCCATCAGTACAATGCCATGTCTCCCTGCCTCTGGGTTCGAGCCACCATGATGAGGTGCCAAAACTCAAAGCTCCAGGATCAGGGTCCTCACAAGTTATGGCTGAATTCAGGGCAGGAAAGGCCCTTGCTCACCCTGATGGCACACCAGGCAGGGATGGTGTCCCCAGCTGCACTGACCCCTGCTCCACCACACTGAAGATGCAGAGGTGCTTGCCCATTATTTTCAGGAGCAATGTGGTGTAGGAAGAGCCACTGTGGGTTGAGAAGGGCAGAGCCAGGCTGGTTGGAACTGGCAAATCTCACCTCCCACTACCTCATTCCTTATCAGTGTGTGGTGGGTCAGCCAGCTAGGGGATGTGCCAGCAGGTTATCGGCTCATCTGATCTGCAAAGGTTGTAGACAACGAAGATGAGGACAGATTCCAGCAGACCTCGGTGGCATGGGCTTATCCCTCTGTGAAGGAACTCAGCAGTGGGATAGGTCCCTTTTCCTCCACCCTTCCAGCCAGGCTCTTGCTCACTAGGAGACGTCTGCTGCAAATCCTTACTTTGTATTACAGGGAGAGACACTGATCTGCATCGTACCTTGGGAAGCAAAAGATCTTCTTTGGCTGGACCAAAGGGAGTGAGTCGACATAACGCTGTCGCTGCAAACAGTGCCTTTGGCCATGCCAAACTCTTGGCCAGAGGGAGCTGCAAGTGTGGAGAAGGGAATCATGTCTGCAGGATATTACTTCAGCAGTGCCTCATCTCTGGTTGTGAGGGTGAGGCAGGCGGTGTTTGCATCTGCGCCTGCAATCTCCAAACTGGACAAGATGGAGCCAGGAGAAGGAGGTGTAGAAGAGCCAGATGCCATGGCAGGGGCAGACCAAATTCGCAGCTGGCACATGTATGCAAGGCTAGAAATCACAGCAAAGACCCCACCAAGCATATCCTATGAGTTAGGCAACCCACTCAGGTCCTAACCCTGGGCGTCTTCCCCATGACCAGTGCTTCAGAGGCAGCCTGGTTCCTGGTAGCAACTCATTGCCCTCTCTCTAATCTTTCCTTGCACAATCTCCACATCTGCTCACTTCTTGGAAAGTGCAAATTGCCCCTGTACAGTGAGCAATCCCAGGAAGCCCACAAAAAACTGCTGCTGCCTTTGGGGCCTAAGCTCATCCCCTGATGCTGGCAGTGACCAGACACCCTCATCTTTTGTCAGGGCTGTACATGGTTTTCATTGTAGCTCTTCTACCAGCGCCTCAGCCTTCTACCTTCACTCTCCTTGACGCTCAAAGAGCCCGTTCTGATCTCTCCATGCTGAGATGGCATGGTTTCTTAAGCTCCCAGCTTTCCTCACGGACATCCCCACCCCTCCCAACGTCCAAGCTGTAATTCATCTGAGGATGAAGAGGGAAACATCATTGCTAAGAGTGAGTTTCATCATTGTGAGTTGCTTTGATTTAGGGCCTGCCTTCTGGTGTAGCTGATAGTGGCCGACACCCCAGAAGACTGTGCTGCCATTCAGAGGGACCTGGACAGGCTGGAGAGTTGGGCGGGGCGAAACCTGATGAGGTTNCTCCTTGACACTCAAAGAGCCCGTTTGATCTCTCCATGCTGAGATGGCATGGTTTCTTAAGCTCCCAGCTTTCCTCACGGACATCCCCACCCCTCCCAACGTCCAAGCTGTAATTCATCTGAGGATGAAGAGGGAAACATCATTGCTAAGAGTGAGTTTCATCATTGTGAGTTGCTTTGATTTAGGGCCTGCCTTCTGGTGTAGCTGATAGGGACTGATATGCCTTAGCATTCCCAGACTGGTCCTGCATGCTGAGGATTGCAGTCCATCTATTGCACGCTATTGGGTTCAGTTGAACTGTTGGGCTGACTTTTGGGTGGCTCTAACCAACGTGGTTTGGCAGCTGCCAAAGAAATAACCCACTCAGGCAAGTGTCTGAAGCAAAAGAGGGAAGATCTGCCCCAAAATCTGCTTGTGAGGGATGCAGGGGTAGATGGAGCATCCTGAGTCGTGACCTTGGAGGACTGGGAAAGGGCCTGGCTAGAAAACCTGTGGACTACGTGACCAAAGTCCACCTGTACACGTTGCTCTCCAGCTGGCAAAAGCCTGTTTCAGCTGCAATTACTCCTTCAGTGATTTGCAACATCTTTCCACTGGGAGAGCGTCTTTGTACCTGTTCAGCCACTTTGTGTTATGTGGGCTGTGGTATTTTAAATTCAGGATTAAGTGCACCAAACTCAGATTTATTATCTTGCGGACACAGAGCCTCACGTCAGGAATGAGCCACAGCAGGATCTCCCAAGCTTTGACTGATGAAACATTTCCAACCATGTCCAATTTCCTGAATTAGGAGCCATCTATGAGGCTCTGGCTCCTGCTGACTCCGGAATCTCTGCTTTCATTAAATCAGTATGGAAATATGTTCCCCAGTGGTGAAGATAATCCTGCAAATGTTATCAAAGGGTACCTGGCCAAGGTGATTTATCCGGATGAGCCTGAAATTACAGCTTGGGGAAGGAGAAATGACTCCTGCTCACGCTAATGACACCGGAATGTGTTAAGCGCACCTGAGAGCACACCCTGTATCCCAGGAGCTCCCCAAACCCGTGCTTCCCACCTGCTTCCCCGCACCTCTGTCTGCTCACCTTGGTCTTCATCTCGCCTCTGGGGTGTAAACCCTCCCTGGGCACAGGGAGGAAGGGAGTACGCCTGGTCTTCCAGCCAGGATGGTGTCCCTGTGGCCAAGGGACAGGCACAGAAGCCTGGCCAAGAGGGCAGAGGGGTAGCCAGGTGCTGGGTCGTGACTGTGGGCAGCACGGATCAACCTGTATCAGCCTGTGGAGATGGTTGGTCCAAGCCATTCGAGTGCCCTTTTAGCATGCAAGAAAAGCAAGAAGTCACCAACCGATCTGGGTTAACTCCTCCGCCTGGCTGATAGGCAGGAGGACTCCTCAGCTGACGGTGATAGAAATACTGCCAGCGCAGCAAAAAAGTACCAAGCCTTCGATTAGCTTGGACAAGAACAATCCTGACTGTGAGGCTTGGAATGGTGGAGTTAGCAGATCTTTAATCCCAGCCAGGCGGTGACTGGTCGGGAAGGCTTCAGGCCACTTGCATTTCAGTTTAAGAGCACTTGGCCCAGGGCAGCACAGCAAAGGCAAATCAAGGAGGGGCAGCCTGATGCTTTAGGAAAGCACTTTCTCGGTGTTGACACAGAGAGGTGGCTTGCAGTGACGCAGCCCAGACCAGGTGGCGGCTGCATGTAGAGGATTTCCAGGAGCTGCAAATGCAGGTTAAGAAAAGCCTTGCAGCGGGTCAGGCAATCGCTGCTGAGCCAGAGGGGGACTGCGGGCCAGGGGAAGCTGGAAGGTGAACGGAGTAAGGTTCAAGTTCTCCTGTAGGTAAAGTACAATTAGGCGCCTCGTACAACTCTGCCGTGCTGTTCGAAACCGATAGTATATTTCTCATTTAAAGAAAATGGGAAACCAAACTCTGACCAGTGGCGTGAATTCTCAATTTTCTTTAAATAAATCAAGTTGAAGAAATAGAAAGAAAGGAAAAGGTAGAAGTGAAAATGAGTTGGGGTGCAGCATGCGTTGTCCAGGTTGTGCACACACTGTGATTCAAACCTAAACTTTAGGAAATGGCATGTTTCGAAAGCAGAGCTACAAGCTCAGCAAATGCTGACTATCGAGGGGAAAACATTGCCCCCGCTTGTCTGGATGTTGGGTAATGACTTCCAGAGGGCCTGCAACATAAACCCAGTGCCACCACTGCAGGACAGACGGGGAATATTATGCTAAAATACGATGCTAAGGAATATTCCTGGGCTGCTGGCTAGTGCTGGGAGTTCAAGGGCAAGGAAATGCAGCTCCACACGGGAGGGTCAGATGTTTTGGCACTGATGTGCTGGAGCAGGAGAGCTGCAGGCTATCAACTGATTGTGGCCACTGGCTCTGCGCTGCTGTAATACCCAAACTGGTGTCCTCACAGTGCCTTAGAAACCTGACATTTATTGAGCCTATTTCAAGCCTAGAAATGACCTGCTGAGGCATATTCCCTGTCTCAGGTTATTGTCTGTTAAAGCAACTTCTAAGACTTGCTAGGCAGAGGTTTGTTTCTGTACTTAATAAGCAAACTGTAAGTGGATACCATGTTTGAACATGTTACAGCAACCCAGATGCTGGTTTCAGCTCTTCCAAGAAGCAGTGCTCAGGAGAAGTATGTTTGTGGAATACAGGCACGTTCTCCTGCAACACCCTTGAGACCGAAACTCAGCTGCATGCCATTTTTTAGAGAGTGATGTGTGTAAAAACCAGTCTGGAATGATAATCCTGAAGAAAAGGGTTGCCTTGAATAGGCTTTGCTGGCAGGAATGACAAAGAAGCCTGAAAACATCCTTTGTTTTGTCCATGCGAAGTGGTACCTAGGATGTAGGATGTGATATTAGTCTCCACACATGGCAAAAATTTCATCAGAGCTGCTTGGGAGGTGAGGCTGGCAGGGAGCCTGCAGCACGTCAGGTTTTTCTCACTGAGATGTACCCTGCATGGACCATTGTATCTGCTTCGTCAAACGTGTTTGTCTGCAGCCAACTCATAAGCCAGCATTAGGGGCACATCTTGTGCTTGGAGAGCCTCCAAACTGCACGGGACCACGAGGCATCAGCACAGCCGAGAGGAAATCAAGGCAGGCAAAAGGCCAACTTTGCCTTTCCAAGGGGCTATGAGGCCCTGCCGGCAGCAGGAGCTGAAGAAAAGAAGTTTGCCTTGGGCAGACAGGCTCCTGCCCTCCCTTGGAGTCCTGCAGGTGGTAAAGCTCATCATTCCCCACTGGGGACACATCCTCCTGGCCCCAAAACCAGTGCATCCCAGGACTACTCTCCACTCCTTGACTGGGGACCTCCCAAAAATCCCCTTGGGGCTTTCAGCTGCATATGCCATCCCTCACGTGGTGCCCCAGACAGTTAGGTGGTACTGATTCCTGTTAGGCAGCTGCTGCCTGCCACTCTACAGCCAGCTGGAACAATTACACGCTCGCTAGCAAGCTGTTTGTTATCTGCTGGGATCGGCTGCTGAAATGGGAGGGTGTTTCGTCAGGGCTTGGCACGCTCCCTTCCCAAAGGCTCATACTATTTGGGGAGAGAAAGCGCAGGGCACTCCTCTCTGATGCTATCGCGGTCTGGAGGCAGTGGGAAGCACTGGGATGCGTCATCCCCTGCAACACTGTTGGTTCCCACCCCCTTGGAAGGGGGACCAGGCATCCTCTGGGGCTGGTGGGTACATACACATCACTGCTGTGGTGAGGCTCTGTCACTCTTCCAGGAGATTTTGCAAGCAGAAGTCTGCAAAGGAAGCAGGGCATTTGCAGAACCACCTCTACCCCTGCCAGTAAGCACGCCCATCCATCATCATGTCCCACACAAGAGCTTGCTCTTTCTCACCTCTGTCCTCGCTGGCTTGCTCTGCTCCTCAGGCTGAGTGCACCCCACTGATGCCAAAGCTGGGCTTTGCCTCGGGAAGAGCCAACCTTGGGTGTTCAGCACAGTCCATGTGTCAACTGTCCACATCTTATGGCAAAAGACAGGGTCCACACTTGGGATCTCCTTGGCTCCTTCCTCCTGATGCAGAGCTGGGGCACGTCACACCAGCAGCTGGTGGGGTGGTGATAAGGGCCTTTTCGTCAGGAGCACAAGCTCGCTCCCCTGGCAGCGCTGGCAGCACAGACGTACTCTCCCTCTCTTCCACCTTTTGCTCTATGGGATCTTCATCCCTTCCCAAACAAAGGCTCATCTCATTTTGCTGGAATAAAGCCAATGACTAGCTGACATCCCAGCAGAACTGGGTGGCTGGGGAAAAGGAAAATGAAGGAGAGTGCGCCGATGCTCTTAGCACCCAAGCAAACAACATGGCATTGCTCTTTAGGATCGTAGTCTTGCTCTCGTTATGAAGGACATTGTGGCTGAACACTGACAAACTTTGTCTGGGAGCACAGTTGGGAGCCTGGCCATGATATGGGCTGGAGGCTTTTCTGTGGGGCAGCTTTGAGGATTTTATGAAGTATTGCTGGCCCATACGCTGCTGGTTGAGAAACGTTTCAGTGGGAAGTAGAGTCACAGATGGGGCAAGGGGCTGGTTAAATGTAGCGTCAGCTTCTGCTTAGCCTCTTTGCAGGAGCTTGGGAGAAGAGGGATGGACATTCACTTGCAGCATCCATGTGCTAGTGATTTGGTGGCAAGTGCTGCTCGCATGAGCATGAAGCCTGGTCTTTTCCCCCAGCATAGAAAGGCAAGGGAGAGTCCATCAGCCAGCCAGGTATTTTAGGGTGTACCCTATATACCCCATAGGTCTGTGGGGCATTCATCATGGGGCAGGTCAGTGCTGTCTGCAACAGCCAGGATGTTTCATTTCCATTCCCACCAAACTGAAGAGGGAAAACCAGGGAGATGCACCTGGCCTCTGCACTGGCTATATTTAGTCAGGCAGGTTCAAGCTGTAATATAATGCACCTCCTCCTGTTCAAAGGGAAGATGGGGAGATGAGAGGAATCCGCAGGTCAAGCCCATGATAAGGAGTTATCCCTAGAGGGAAAGCAATGTCCCTACAGGGTCTGCTGTTGTGTAAAGTCACGCCAAGGGGGACAGGCCCTTTGCAGGACCCAGCCCTAAGCCAACCTCTGTGTGAGGCAACCCCCAGATCGAGCTCCTTGGGCTTGTTCCACCGGCTCTGTCACCCGCGGGCTCCTGGAAGGAGCAACCCAAGGGGCCCTGCTGGGTGTGGATGTTGAGTTGTAGCGCTGTGTGCTTGGTACTGGGCAGCCCCAAGAGAAGGCCACTTCTTTTGAGCTCAATTTTGGCACCCTGTGGGGTGCCTGCCAGCCCAGGGGCACATGGAGAAGTCCAGAAATGGGGGCCTCCCTGCACACCCCTTGGCAAGTGCCAAGCTGGTGCCTGTTCAGGATATGAGCTGTCGGGAAGAGCAGTCTCCATGGGCAAGCAAGCATCAGCCGTGACTTTCTTGGAGCGAAAGAAGCAGGGGGCAAAACCGCCCACTCCCCGAAATGCACCCCTTCTTAACAATAGCACTGTCAGCAAGGGCTTGTGCTGCGTGGCAGGGCTCCCCACGACCCTCAGGGATTCATCTAACCCCTGATGAGATGCAGGGAGACATGCCATTCTGACAGTCCTTCCCGCTTTGGAAACAAAGATGTTTGTCTCTCTTTTTGGCGGTCCGTCTATTTGGGGGAAAGGGAAGGAAAAACAGCAGAGAGCAGAACAGGGCCGTGCCCCACATGGTGCTGTACTTGATTGCCCTAGGGGTGCAAGCGCAGCTTTGTGGGCAGGGGAGGTTTTACCTGCTGAGCAAGTTGAGGAGGACCTGTGCCCTTGAATGGGGGTGAGCGGCGCAGGAGGCCAAGCAGCGGCTGGGAGAAGGACCCATTAGGGCTGGTGGGGCAGGGCGGCTGGTGGCCAGCCCTACAAGTGGACAGGAGCGCTTCTTCAGCTACAAAGGTCTGAGTCCAAGGAGAGTGGCCAAAAACAGAAGCAGCCTGCCCTAGCTGTCTCTCCACTGATGATAAGGGTTTATCCCACTTGGCCCTGGCACCTACCCCACCTTCCCTAGGGGCTGGTCCCCTCTCCAAATGGCCCAGCCACTCTCTTGGCTTGGATGCCACAGAGAGAACAGAGCGGTTAATCCCCCTCTCCTCCCCCTCCTTCTGCTGTGCTGAAGGCTTCGGTGGGAGAACAGCCCACCTCACCTCCCCATCATTCTCAACACTCCCAGCAGGTGGGCGAAGGTACTTCTGAACTTGCTCAACAGGTAAAACCTTCCTTCCCTGTGAAATCTCTCCCTGCATTTATGACTGCCTGCCTCTGAGCCAAGGATGCCTTTTTGGCAGCTCCAGGAATGGGCCCGGCTGGGCAGAGAGCACTGTTTTTCTCTGGGATTTTATTACTTCATTTCTCAGGGTGTCTCGGTTGGACCTTCTTCAAACTCTCCATTGCTATCCACTCTATCCACGGACCCCATGCATGGCAGGGAAACCACAGATGGCATTTGGCACCTCCTAGAAATCTCTCTGGCCAAAACATCCACTACTGAGCTGTGCTACAACCTCCACGTAGGCTGAGCCATGCAGCATCTCACCCTGTCGCCAGGCTCCCTGCACACATGTCCTGAGCTACCTCTTCCCTGCCCCTCTGCCCCAGGATTACTGTTTGACTGCAGGCACCCCTCAGGGTAAGGGAGCGCACGGACCTCCCTGGGCACAGGCAGGACACTCCAATGAGGACCACCAAGGCCAGTGCGTCCGTTCTTGCTGCTCAGACCCTCCAAGCACAGCACTGGGGATGAATCAGAGAGAAAGGAGCTGAGAGCCCAGGACTGATGTTCATCCCCAGATGCCCAGGGCAGCCCTCTGGCAGGGCAGGGTGCTGTGCTACTGGGATCTGGTCTCGCTAAACACCAACCTTCATCTCTTCTTGCATTGTGCACTGTCCATCAGGCTGAGACTTCCTGAAAAACACCTCTTCAAGTTCCCAAGGCAGGCCAGGGTAGCCCTGTGAGCTGAGTCTGGACTGAGAGGATCTTTAGGTACTGCAAGCTGTTAAAGAATTTGTGAAGGCACAAGAGGGGATGAGCCGACAGCAGCCTTTCTTGCTTTGGAGCAGCTCTGCATTTTGGGAACAGCCAACTTGTTTCCCCTGGCCTGAACAAGGTCAGGATCTGTGCTGGGATCAGTTCACTCAATGCAGTGGGACTGGACTGGTGGCTTCAGGGCTGTCAGACCCTGTCAAAGCCAGAGGAAGAGGCAGAGCAGGTCACTGCAATCACTTGATTAGGCTGGATCCAGCTGCATGGGGCGGTGGGATGCTGGCAGGGCAGACGTCAGGTGTCTCTGACCATCTCCTCCCATAGCTCCCCAGGCCTGTTAGGCACATAAAGGGATTTGGGATGAAAACTACTCCACCTGTAAAGCTGCTAGCTGTCACGTGAAGGAGATGGCTTGCAGAAAGATTGTATCTCCCCAAAGAGCAATGTCTTACGCTGAGAAGCCATCACACCCCCTGCTTTGGGAGGCAGGAATGGGGGATGCAGGTAAGTGCCATTTAGCCTTGGAGAAAAAGGTCCATGGACATGGGAGTAAGACCTTGTCCCCAGAACCAAGGCCTCCTCCTTCCAACGTAATAATAAGCTCCTAGTCAAGGAAGGGTAGTCCCACAGTGTGTCTGTACAGCTCTGCAGTGAAAGCCAGGGCACTGGGCCAGCTGGAGCAGCCCTCCTGGAGGAAACCTAACCCCTCCATACACATACCCACCCCTGGAGATCACAGGCTTGCTGCGGTTTGGGTCAGGACAGCCTCAAAAACGCCGGGCTCAGCCTTCTTGAAAGCAGGCAACCTAAGTGAAGAGCACGACTGACCGAAGCTGGTGGGCTGCATCTGCCCAGAGGATGCTCTCCAGGAGTGGCCCTGGATGCTGACCCCCTCCCTGCCAAGTCACTGTTTCCCCTTTTGAAAGCCAGCATTCTCCCACTGCGGAAAGGTGAGGCTGTGCCCGGCGTGTGGTTGTGTCTCAGCTGGGCTGGGGGACAGTTTTACCTCTCGGAGTGAAACCGAGACGCTGGGCTCTGCGCTGCTATTCCCAGAAGCAGGAGTGAGTGAGGACACCTGGCTTGCCATGAGCTGGCCATCACTCTTGCAGGCAGGAGGGTGGCTGCTGGCTCAGAGTGATACTGCCCGTGGAGAAAAGGGACACTTTCCGAGAAAGGCAGGCTCTCAGCAAGCAGCGTGACAGCAGCATTCTCCGGACAGGGGTGAGAGCTACCAGAGATGGGGTGGCTTGGTTTGCTGGGCATGTGCTCACCCTTTTCAGGGGAAACTCGCAAATGGCTCAGAATTGTTTGCTTTTTCATCTTTCTGGCCCAGCACAGGTCTGCCCAAAGTAGAATAACACCCCTGTGTGTTTGCAGGGCCTCCCTCTGCCCTGAGCGTCCAGGGAAGAGAGTCTCAGCCCAGCCCCTCAGAGCCCCAGCACCCTGGCAGCGTGCAGGTACCTGCATTGGGCAGGGAAGGATGAATCCCAAGGGAAGGCACAAAGCAGGATGAGCACTATGGTTTACAGNACTATTTACAGTTTTTCTTCTACATATTTTCTTCTGATCTGGGCAACAATTGATTTTTTTTTTTTTTTTTAACTTTCTGGCGGTGCTTCTGAAGACAAGATACTCTTTGGTCCCTCCAAGAGGCTGAAATGTGAAATACGCTGCTTTTCTGTCTTGCTTTCTTTTTTAATACAATGTCTTTCATCCTTCTGGGTTGTGCACGCACACTTCTGGGAACACCATGATTTCCACTAAGGACAATCAGCCAGTGCTGTAATACCCTGGACCAAGCCCCAGCAGCACAAGCAGAGCTGATGGGAATGCTGGCTTAGGCATGTGGCACAAGAAGCAGAGTCAGAGCTGGCCTGTCCAGAGGGAGAGAGGATGGTGGGTGAGCAAGCAGTGCCTTGAAGATGAGAATGGGGATCCTGAGACCTCTCAAGGCATCCCCTCGCCGGGGAATGTACCGTACTGCACTGCTCCTGCCTCCACCAAGATGAGGGAGGAGGATGCTCAGGGTACGCCAACATGCACCGCTCTGTGTTTGCAGCCACAGCACCCTCCCCAGCTCTGGGTTCCCCCGTCTCCCCCCAGAGCAATTTTAAGTGGATATTTTGCAGATTTCTGGTGCACTCACCGTTATCGCGGCAAAACTGGGTGCCTGGAGGAAGCTCTGCCTCTCCCCAGCACCTCACGCAGGTAGTTCCCCAGTCTCCCAGTGCTGGTCGCAGCGTGACACCACACCAGCTGCAGGTGGACTGACTCCTTGGCCTCCGCCTGCAACCAGGACAAGCGCTGACGGGCCCCAGCTCCCCAGCACATTTCTCCCAGCCGGTGTGTTTCAGCTCTGCCTGCAGCGGAGCAGGGAGCTCCCTTTCTGCATTGCACTGGGGTGCCAAGCCCGACTCTGCTGCTGGCCGTGCTTGAGGGCTACCTGGCCGCAGCCCTGGCTCTCCCCGGGCTGGGCATGCCATGCTGGCAGCCTCGCTGGCGTGGCGGCTGCCCTGCTCTGGCTGAGCCTCTGTGGCCTCCTCCTGTTGAAACATCATCCCCCGGGGGCAAACCAGACAGGCACCAGTGAATGAGCTGGGATGAAGATGAGGGCTGCCATTACAACAGCAAGACTGCGTACGTGCAGCTTCCCAGCATCCTGCAACCGCAGGCATCCCAGGTGCTCTCCTTCCCCCTGCCTGGCCAGGCCTGCGTACCTGCAGAGGAGAAGGGGCACTGCCCTCCACATGGGTCAGGAAACGGGCATCGTGCGTGGATTTGGGAATGCTGCACCCCTCAGAAGGAGTTGCAGATGGCTCGCAAGTGCCAGTCTGTCCCTTTTCCGCATCCCGCTGCTCCAGACTTCAAGTCTGATTCATAGAGATTTGGGCACCTGAAACTGCTGCTAGGGGTTTCACAGCAGTGCCTGAAGGGATTGGGTCTTTCCTTGCTTTGACTTGGATAGGCAAAAAAGTGTGCTACGGGCCTGGAAAATGGAAAATACTATTCCTGCGGTGGTGCAGCTGATGGAGCAGACAGTAAAGCAGCAAGCAGGGTGCCTGGTGTTCATCGAGGGAGGATGAAGAACTGCGTAAGACAACTGTTGAAGGGAGGATGATGTGCTGGAAAACATATACGTATAGCATTGAAACTATAGAGCATAGATGTAGGGCATGGTCCCACTAAGAGCAACTGGAAGCATGACAGAAGATGCCAAGCAACAGCCCAGTGCAGGCCAGCACAGAAGGAGCTGATTAAGTGCACACAAAAGGGAGCCGTGACTTGGATACAGACTGTAGGGCTGTCAGCCACACTGTGCGCTGTTTGCACTCTAGGACACAGCCTTTGCTCACCAGCGACCAGGCTCTCCTGAGCAGAGATGCTTGCGTGACTGAGCCACTGCCGACCGGAGCTGTGGGGGGAAGCAGGGATGAGCTGTGATGAGAAACAGCTCTAGAGCGGAGAGCGGCAGCCGCGGGATGCCTGGCTGCATCCAGGGTGCCAGCAGTACTTAGGGGCCCTGCAGCATCGACAAGGGCCAGCGAAAGAAGCTGACGCCTGAAGAACGACCAAAATTGTCTGTGGTTATAAATCTGGCTTTTCAGCTCTCGGGAAGGGGCCTTGTTCAACAATTTGGAGGAACACAAGTTTTGAATGTGTGAAGGAGCAGGACTTCACACTCTTTTCCCAACCAGCTGCCACTTATCAACCCATATTTCCATGAATGATCTCACATTGGCCACGAAGACACCCCAGATCATCCCACCCCACTCTCCAACCTTCCGCTGTTTGCCCCTGCCCAGCACAGCCTCCTCTCTCGTGGTGAAAGCATTCCTGTTGCTGAGCATCAGACCAATGTGAAAATAGCTGAGTTTTTTGCAACACCAGCTTATGCTGGGTTTGCAGATCTTTGGAGCAACTCTGACGTGGAACCTCCCACTCCTTCCCTTCTACTGAGACAGACAGACAGGAGGCTCAGGCAACAGCAAAAGTGGGGTCTGCTGGAAAGCAATTTCAGCTGCACTTCTTCCTATCCAGTTGCATTTTTTCCTCTTACAATGCCCAAAATCGAGGCCTCTAAGTGTCACCCAGGTGCGTGTTAAGGGACAGGGTAACAACTGGTCTCAGTGGGATGGATGGTGGCGGGGATGCACAGCTCATACTCCGTTTGTACAAGGTGCTGACAGGCAGCGGAGCCCCTGGTAGTTGCAATACAAAGGAAAAAAGAAAGAGAACATTTGACATGAATATTATGAAATGGACGAAAAATCTGGTGTCAATTCACTCCAGCCAGCATAACGGGAACAAAAGGCAGAAGCCTCCTACGTCTAGATTTATTTTCAGCCTAGAGAACAACAGTTCAGGAGATGGGAGAATGAAAACCCTAGACAGATGACTAACTAGAGATGCCTAATTTACTTATTGCACTTGGCATGGTATCCAAGAGACAAGGAGCAGATAAGGATGATCCTTTGCAGGTGCCTTATTCTTCTGGATTGCAGAACATTGCCAGGACAGGAGGAGGAAATAGAGGTAGTGGACAGGATGCCTCCACACTGCTGATCTTGGAGGTTTGCTGCCAGAAGTCCCAGAGTAACTCACGGACTCCGTTTCCAGGGAGTTGTATCTCTTCCTAAGTCACTATAGGGATCAGAGATATTTTCCTCCTGCTGTTTGTGTCCTGTTGCTAGAGAAGCTGTTCTGGAAAGCTTACAACACACCTAAAGTAATAAAGGCAGAGTTTTGTACTGTGTCAGGAAGCAGCACCAGGGGTTCTGCCTCAGATCCTGCCACTTAAAAGATGTGCCAGCCAGGACCGTGTGCTACTTGCAAGGACCAGCCATATCCATCCCTGGACTGACCTGAGGAAAAAAGCGTGATCCAGTAGGAAGGACTGTGCTGCTGCCACCAAGCCATCAGCAAGTGACAAGGGACCTTTGGGATGAGGAAGACCACTTCTGTAGAGAGATCTCCTGAGCATCCTTAACATCAGGCTGCATGAAGAGACAACTGAAAAGAAAGCAGCTCAAAAACCTGCACCAACAGGTAGCTTTCCAGCAATGTTGGCTCAAGGGCATTCAGAGTTGCTTGTGGCCAAACGGGAATCAAACACAGTGTGGGATTGCTCAATGACACAGGTCCTTTCACCCCTGAAATTGCTGAGGGGTTTTCCCCTCAACTAATGAGACTGTGGCGCATTACAAGGCAGTGAGCACCAGGAAGCTCAGCCTAAACACAGCCCGTGCTCTCCACTGGAAGGGCACAGCCACCCCATCTCATGAGACGTGTCAATCTCCAGGTTACCAAGGCTGTGGCAGGCATGTGGTCCCCTAGTTGTACCGGAGTGCTGAATGGGAGCATATTGCCATTCTTCACACCTCCACCCCCAAACTTCACGAGTGCACAAGTAGGGACTGGCACCGCTCCTAAGCTCTGATCAAAGTTAGCTGAATCAGCAACCTACACGTATTAGGCCAGAGAAGGATGCCATGTCAGGAACATCTCTGTTTTTGAGAGGAAAGGACACCTTGCTAGGGCCAAACCAAAATCAACATTGTCCTAGCAGGTGGGAAATCTCTCATCTTTAATCTAGAGCCCATGGTGTTAATGAGCCTGTTGTTAAGCACAGGAGATGCTCAGACAGCTTCTGTTTCCTCTGGCATCCACGCTGCAGCGATAAACTACTTAAATCATACACGAGCAGCTGTAGTACAATGGTGGGGTGAAGAAACAGAAAACAGTACGATCTGAGTTGTTCCAGGTTACTTGAAGAGGTCAAGTAGGGAAGCAATTCCTGCCCCTGGATTTTTACCAGGCACCACTTTCTGTGCAGCTTCTGTGGGACCCAGGCTAGAGGTTCAGCAAGGCTGGTGAGCAGAAAGGCTGGCACAGGGCTTTGGACAACCTGTTTTGCAGCCTGATGGATAATGGTGGACAGGTTTCTCTCATCCATAAAAAGTGAAGAGAGCATCTCAGTGCTCAGCAGTATCCTGTTTACAGAATGGAAGCTGCTATTTGCTGGAGCTGCACATCCAGCAGGCTACATCACGGGGCAGAACAACCTGGATGGTCACAGGCAGCCGCCCTGTGATCTGGGAATGTTTCTGGCATCACCTCTCCCTTGTCTCTGTGCTGAAGGCTTACAGAGCTGACAGTGCTTTGCTGCCGTGGTACACTGAAGCTACAAAGACCAGTACAACTCTCTAAGTTGGTGGAGTTAATAATGGCTTTTAATTGCTCTCAGCAGGTTCAGCTGTTCAGTATCTCCCAGGGATTACACAGGGCACCAGAATAGCTTGTCTGCCAGGAGCACCTCCAACACATTATCCACACACAATTCCCAAGCAGGTGGAGTCCAACAACACAGCAGCACTTCGTGGACGTGCAAAGCCACGCAAGTCTCCTGGACTGCTTGGTCAGAGTCCGTAGAGCGAACGAGGCAGCAAGGAAGGAAAAGAATGGATAATGACATGGGAATGGCAAAAAGGTACCTGAAAGTCCATGTTTGGGAGTGGAGAGGGCAATGCCTTGTGTAAGGAGTGAGGAGAGGGAACCTGTGCTGCAGAGGAGGGACTTCTACCCACACCGCTGCTGGAGGAAGAGCAAACGCTGGCCGCCTCCCCAGGGCAGGCAGTAACAGGCTGCTGCTCCTTGCCTTCTCCTCCTCCTCCTCCCTGCTCTAGCTGCTGCAGGACAGGGTGGCACCAGGGGTGCCTGCCTTGGCAAGGGGGGACTCTCACATCAGGTTGAGCAAGTATCGAGTGAGTTCCTAGGATCATGATCCTTTCTTGGCTCTGGAGGCACTTTCCCATGCAAAAAAACCTCCTCTGTCCTGCCAGTCCCAATATCTTCCAGATCCTCCCAGGTCTCTTACCGTGTCATGTGGCTCAACACTAACAACTTCCCAGCCAGGATGATCATTAGTTCCTCATATTAAAGGCATCTACTCACCGATTAATATCTTTGGGCCCATTTGTTGTCTTCCTGAAGCATCAGTCACTTGACCAACTTGATAAACTTCTATGATTTAATGGTTGGCTTGGTAGATGAGGGGAGAACAGCGGACATTGTCTACCCTGACTTCAATAAGGCCTTTGACACTGTCTTCTATAAGATCTATAAGATCCTCGCAGAGAAGCCAATGGAAGTACGGGCTGGGTGAGGAAACAGCGAGGTGGACTGAAAACTAGCTGAATGGCCAGGCCCAGAGGGAAGTGATCAGTGGCATGAAGTCTAGCTGGAGGCCAATAACTAGTGGTGTACCCCAGGGGCAAATACTGCGTCTGATCCTATTTAGCATCTTCATTAACAATCTGGATGATGAGGCAGAGTGTACCCTCAGAAAGTTTGCTGATGACACAAAACTGGGAGGAATGGCTGATACACCAGAGGGCTGTGCTGCCATCCAGAGGGACCCTGACAAGCTGGAGAAATGGGCTGGCAGGAACCTCACAAAGTTCAACGAGGAGAAGCACAAAGTCCTGCACCTGGGAAGGAATAACCCCAGGCACCAGCAAATGCTGGGGGCTGTGACCACCCAGCTGGAAAGCTGGTTGTCGGAAAAGGACCTGGGTTCCTGTTGGATACCAAGTTGAACAGGAACCTGCAATGTGCCCTTGCAGCAAAGGAACGGTGTTCTGGGCTGCCTTAAGATGGGCATTGCCAGCAGGTTGAGGGAGGTGATCCTTCCCCTCTACTCAGCACTGGTGAGGCCACGCCTGGAATTCTCTGTCCGGTTCTGGGCTCCCCAGTACAAGACAGACAGGGACATATTGGAGAGAGCCTCGGGAAGGGACTGAAGCATCTCTTCTATGAGGAAAGGCTGAGAGTGCTGGGAACTTTTCAGCCTGGAGAAGAGAAGGCTCAGGGGAAACTTTGTTAATGTGAATAAATACCTGAAGGAAGGGTGCAAAGAAGAAAGAGCAAGGATCTTCTTATTAGAGCCCAGCAACAGGACCAGAGACAATGGGCACAAACTGATCATAGGAGGTTCCCTCTGAACATCAGGAAACACTTTATTTTACTGTGAGGGTGACTAAGCACTGGCCTCGCTGCCCAGAGATGTTGTGGAGTCTCCATCCTTGGAGATACTCAAAAGCCATCTGGACATCGTCTGGGACTGTTGGCGCAAGGAGTGCTGCTTGAGCAGGGGGGTTGGACCAGATGACTTCCAGAGGTCCCTTCCAACATCAACCATTCTGTGATTCTCTGAAAAGGAAGAAATCAGTATGCTTGAGAAGGAACATAGGAAGAACCTGTGTCCTGGTTTCAGCTAGGACAGAGTTAATTTTCTTTCTAGTAGCTGCTGTGTTTTGTGCTAGTATGAGAAGAATGTTGAGGAAAGCTGATAACACATGTTGTTTTAGTTGTTGCTAGGTGATATTTACAATAGTCAGGGACTTTTTCAGCTTCCCATAGAAGCTGAGAGGGAGCATAGACAGGACAAGCTGGCCAAAAGGAATACTCCATACCATAGACATCATGCTCAGTATATAAATGGGGGTGGGGCAGGGATCTGCAATCACTGCTTGGGACAGGCTGGGCAACCAGTCTTGGGTGGTGAGAGCGACTTGTGTTGTATTATTTAATTTTGTATGTTGTTTTACCATTATTATTTCTATTATTGTTATTTTCCTTTTCCATTTCCATTATTGTTCTATTAAACTGCCTTTATCTCAACCCATGAGTGTTTTTTTTTCCTTTTTCTCCTGGTTTTCTCCCTCCTGTTCTGGAAGGAGTGAGCAAGCAGCTGCGTGGGCCTAGTTGCTGGCTGAGGTTAAACCACAACCATCCATTAATATGCTGACCCCAGGAAAACAGGAACATGATGAAGCAGATTTCAAACTAGGGGACATCAGGTTGCCAAAGCCTTGGTGCCATAGAACTCAGGCTGGTGAGAGCAGGTAACCAGAGGTCACAAAGCGGTAGAGGAAAGCAGCAGACGGCCATGGAGAAGCACACACAGACTGCACCCAGGTTACCTGCCATCACATCATGAAAGCTGCACACAAATGGGAGCAGTATAGCTCTGTCCATTCTGGCTCAAGGGACGATTTCTTATGGAAGCAGGCTCACCTACTCATACATCCAACCCTTTTCCACGTTGCCCCAAGCTTCCAAGAGCCCAGAAAGACTTCTTGCAGCTCTCTGCATCCTCCACCCATCCATGCCTAAGGATGGCTGGTGTCCAGGAGGCAAGATGAAGTTGCCTCTCCCCCCAGCCAGGGGAACACAGGCATTCCTAGCCTCTCCCTGGGCCTTGCCAAGAGCAGGCGATGCTCGGCAGGTTGCCGCTGACATCATCCAGCCAGCGGTTGCCACAGTAACCGCACTTATGGATGAAGGATACCAGGTTCCTGGGGTAACGGAACGACTGCCACCTGCCTGGGTGTTGTCTCTATTGCATGGCAGGAAAGGACGATGCAGTTTTCTGAAGGTGAGAAAATAAATACCCTTCCCTACGCTATACCAAGCCGGGCTTCCCATCTGCTCCACCCTCCCGTGTGCTGCCACAGCTCCACAGCCCTGTGCTCCTTGGCAACTGCACTGCTTCCTTGAACACTCCACCCAAGAAGAAATCAGCCTACCCAGCTTCAACAGATGTGCTCTGCAGCCCCACTAGACCCACCCCAGAGGGAACCAAGGCCTGACCCCCCTGAGGATCACAGACCCCTTAGTGGTTGAACAGATATCTGAAGGGCTTGGATGGAGAACTCACTGTCCCTCAAGCAACCTTCCAGTCTACTTTTCTAATGAGACCAGCTCACGCTCACCCTCATTACACACAGGAGCAATAGTAGCAGAAGGAAGCCACACAAAACCAAAGCCTGGCAGATCTGATGGACCTCTATAGTGCTGCTCTCACCTCCATTTAAAGCAAGAGCAAGCCCATGGCTAGAGGCAGCACTTATTCCTCTGCTCCTATTGCTGGGGAGAGGAAGTATTTACAGCACATGGGTCACCCCTGCCCAGTGCCCTTAGCTACATGAAGAGCCAAGGAAAGGCCAGGTAAAGCCTATTTCCCTTCTTCTCCAAAGCAAAGCCCTCAGGGAGAGGTGCACCAGATCGAAAGAAGTTACAGTCAGAAGAGACGGGGATCAGCTGTCACCTCTGCTGCACTCTGTTTTCAGCAGCAGCCATGTGAAAAAGAAAACCTCCTCTGCAGGCCCAGCATTGGGGATCCAAAGGACAAACTCCAAAGTCTCTTTGGAGGGGGCCCAAACACAAGCTGTAACACTCCAATCAGCTACTGGATTCCCTTTTGTTTCCCGGTGTGCCAGCCTGGCAGACCACAGCCTCCAACCTCCCGTCTGCCAGCTGGGAGAGCTGGAAAGGACACACCAAACAAGGCAGAGAGCACGAGATGCATTCACCCTCAAAGCACCCTAGAAAAAAGGGGGCATCTCCTGGTGATGCTCTTGCTGTGTGGATCCTCCTCTGTACACACACACGTAGCCAACTCAGCCCATGCAATTTGCAGCTGTACTGAGCATTCCCAGCTGGGGCCCGGAGCCACAGCAACAGCGCTCTTGAGTTTCAGCCTGGTACAAGAACTGAGAGCTCTGAGCAATAAACCAGGGCCTGGGTATCTGTAGTTAGGCAGCCAGAGTTGGCAGACACATTAGGTCTTGATCTTGCCCCTGGCGGATGATGCAAGTGTTGGTCAGGCTCTCATTAAGGGAGCACCAGTCCTTTGGTTGTTTAATTGCAGATGGGACAGACAAAAGGGAGAGAGAGACGCAAACAAAGGGGACCGACTAAGATGCCAGTCTTTAGAGAGCTCTTTGGACGGTCTTTTGCTTTGGAGGGCTGTTTCCTAAGTTACTTTTGGGGGGGGAGGAGGGTTGGCAGGGAAAGACAGTACCCGGAATTATCCTAGCGCCAGTAAGTTGCATCTAGTTCTGCCACATGAGCTGACACGGCACTAACTTACACTGAGGCTGGTTATTCAGCTGAACAGCTGACCTCTCAAGCGGGAGATGTGATGCTTGGTTACCACCAAGAGCTCTTACAGGGATCTGACAGACAAAGGGAAGGATTTGTCTCTGAAGAAGGGAGGCAAAATACACTCAACCTATTTCAAACACTCTTCTTACCCGATCTGTTTTCTCCCTCCTGCCTGGAACCACAGCCAAACTCAGGGAGACGACACAGGGCACGGCAAGCTACAGTCTGGTGAAAGTCACCTCCAGGGGTACAACGACACCCACCTCCCCTTCATTCAAAGCTTAGCGAAGTTGAGAAGGGTCAAAGCAAAACCCGACCTGGGCAGTTCTCAGCCCTCTGCCAGCTACACGTAGGTGAGAGAGATGGCATCTCACTCCTGCCCTAGCAGAGCTTGACGCTGCAGTGCAGGGCCACATGGACCATCGGGGTCCACCTGACTAGCAGCGGGCAGGTCTCAGGTGCGGCTCGAGAAGTCACCGCTCCCCAGCAAGGAATCACCCGCACTGTGAAATGCAAAGGCAGCCGGCAAAGATCGCATCGCTCACTGCTCTGATTCACCCGGATGGGCCCTACGCCACAAACCCACCGGCCACCTCCACCCTCAGCTCCAGTTCTGAGACCCCAGAAAGAGAGCAGCAACCAGCAGCACACACTGCCCACAAGACATCATCCACCCCTTCTCGTCTACCCAGCAGCACCCCCTTGAGTAAGGAAAGGTCTCGCCATGTCCTCACCTTCGAGGGCTCAAAGACACCCGGGCCATTCTTATCTTCATGGGAGCACAGGCAAAAAAAAGGAGGCCGTTTCCAGCCTACGCTCACACTTTATTATATACAGACACATGGTGAGTGTAAGAACATCAACATGGGACATGGACAGTAAGGGAGGCCCAAAGGCACTGCCCCCCCGTCCCCTTGGTGCAACCAGTCAGCATAGTTTATACAAATAATACAGTATCTGAACAATAAATAAGTTTGATCATTAAATTAAAAAAAAACAACGTAAAAAGACAAAGCAGCAAGGAATGATTTTGAGGGCTGCAACACATTCACAGCAGTGACAATACCACCACCACCTCACCTGCACACCAGCAGCTAGAGCACAGACCCCCATCAGCCCTTTTCTCTCACCGTACTATGGCAAAATCCACTGAGGAGGGGGAACTGGGGAGAGCTGTACAGTTCGCTACTGCTGTGCTGTTGTGGTCTAGGAGCCCTTGCTCCTTCACAAGCCCCTTTGGAAAGGGCGCTTGAAAACAAGGTACAACCGCAGACCCACTGTGCACACTCACAGCTTGTCTGTTTGGCACAAAAAACACCCCCCTCAAACCAGTCTCTTCTCTTTCTATAGTTCTTCAGGTGGGCACTGGCACAGTTATTAACTGAGTCGGGGCAGGGGGTTGTGGGCGAAACATCGCTAAGGAATGGGGGAGAGATCAGGTGATACTCCCTTTCACCCGTGGTAGGCGGCGATGCTCTCATTCATCGCTCCTGAGCTCCGGCACGCTCCTTCCACATGCCCTGGCACGGATGGAGACCAGGTGGGTGACAATGTCAGCCCAACCCCTGTCAAGGAGAGGGTTACCACAAGGACTGCAGGGGTGCAGCTCAGAAGTCGAGAGTTACGAGTGAAGGGACAGCAGTAAAAGGCCGCCACTGGTTATCTAAGAGAAAAATAATAAGACAGCCGGTCCCTAACCTCTGCAGGGGGAGAGGCCACACGGACACACTGATTTGATCCTCCCCGTCAGCCTCAAGGCCTCCAGCTTTCTCCCAAAGATGCTGGCAGCTGGCATGTGAGGGAGAGAAGGACTCTGTCCATCATGGGTATCTCTCAGCAGAAAGGAGACAACTTGAATCCTGCCCCCTCCTGCCAACCCCCCACCCCATTTTGCCCCCACAGAAGGGCGTTGGAATGTGAAGAAACCAGGAACTGAGGGAATAGGGCAGTGAGAGAGAAATGGGATCAGATGGAGATCTGGGATGGGGAACCCGACCCCTCTGCCTTCACATGTACAGACTGCTACTCATCCAGGCCCGGTATCAAGTCTGCAATGCTGTCCACATAGTAATTGGGCACCAGATCCTTGGCAGCGGCGCTGTCACTGGCCATGTAGGCCTGCGCCTCTTCCAGGCGGGAGACACCCGTCAGGGTGAGGATGGTGGAGAGGCCGCAGTTCTTGCCGAAGAGGATATCTGTCTCCAGGCGGTCTCCCACCATGAGGGTGCGGGACGGGTCCACACCGAAACGCTCCACGATGCAATCAAACATGTAGGTGTTCGGCTTCCCCACCACCAGCGCCTTGCGGCCCGAAGCTGTTTCCACCGCGGCTGTGAGGCTGCCAGTCCCTGGAGGGGAGGAAGAAGGAAGGAAGGAAAAAATAAATTAGCTGTGGGCTAACAGGGTGCCGGCTGCGGGCAACTCAGCACCCTGGGTCCCACCAGAGGATGGGCGAGCTGGGTGCTGGCAACGTGGCCTGGGGAGCCGGCGGGATGCATGAGGGGAACCCTGATGCTCGGGGAGACGCCTCGCCTGCGCCTGGGATGGCGAAGGCCAATGAGGCCACCCCGCCACCAGCCCCCCCGCGTCCCCCCTTCCCGGGGCGCCAGGGGTCTGGCCGGGGGCTCACCGGGGGTGCGCTGGCCGTCGCTCAGCGGGTGCCAGGGGTCGGGGTCGGTAGCCACCAGGAGGCACTGCGGGTCGCGCAGGTAGCCGCAGGCCTGCGCCAGCTTGGCGAAGGTGAACGGGTCGTCGTAGCCCACCAGGACGGCCCGCACCGGCTCGGCGGCGCCGGCCGCCGGCTCGCCCTCGCCGGCCAGGCGCAGGCCGGCGTCGCGCACTTCGCCGCGCAGCCCCTCACCGCCCAGCACG
>VXBO01002531.1:587952-600761 GCA_013400135.1 Rhinoptilus africanus | reverse complement strand
GCCCGTCGCGGCCGGGCTTTGGGGCTGGCTGGGCGCTCAGGGGCCGCCGGGATGGGAGCCAAGGCGCGGGGCTGAGCCACGGGCGGCGGCGGCATGGTGGGTCGGGCCGG
Source organism: Rhinoptilus africanus (assembly GCA_013400135.1). NCBI lineage: Eukaryota > Metazoa > Chordata > Aves > Charadriiformes > Glareolidae > Rhinoptilus > Rhinoptilus africanus. Next base: position 600,651 of record VXBO01002531.1, on the reverse strand, counting down.
AGCCGGGCGCTTGCCTGTAAAGAAAGCTGGGGTGGGCTGGGGTCCCCTTCGCTGGGGGCTCCCCCCGCGGCAGAGGGGCTGGGGTGCCAGCCACGGGGCNACAAGCTGCCCCTTGCCCGCCTCCCACACTGGAGCGCTAAGCTCACACCAGCTTTTGAAGGCTTTTCCCACCCTCTTCCCTTCACAGGGGGCCGTGAGCTTCGACACCTCTTTACAGGGGGTGTTCACCCCCACACTGGAGGACCAGCCACATCCTACCTCGGCTGGGGCTGGAGCACACAATGAGGGGGCAGATCCTGGCCACGCTGCCCCAGCCAGAGGCCCTTCTTCTCATTTGGTGTCAGGGATGTCCCCAGCACCCTTTCGTGTGGGGAGTGGCGGGATGAAGGCAAAGCAGAGGAGGGGGCACTGGGGGGGGATCATCTCCCAGGCACTGTGCCATCCAGGGCACCCTAACCTTTGCGGGCGGTGTCGTCAGTCATCTGCGGAGCTGGTGGCCCCACGGCTTCAGAAGACGGTCTGGTCACNCTCCCGGGGCGCAGTCCATGGCAGCCGCCACCACGGCCTCGCCAGCGGGAGGCCTGGGGGACGGCGGGGTGTCTCGGCTGTGGCGACGTGCCGGCTGGGGGGGCAGCGGCGGCGGGACGGAGGGGGCTCGGCTGTGTGCCCCGGCCGCCCGTCGCGGCCGGGCTTTGGGGCTGGCTGGGCGCTCAGGGGCCGCCGGGATGGGAGCCAAGGCGCGGGGCTGAGCCACGGGCGGCGGCGGCATGGTGGGTCGGGCCGGAGCCGGGCGCTTGCCTGTAAAGAAAGCTGGGNCATCTCCCAGGCACTGTGCCATCCAGGGCACCCTAACCTTTGCGGGCGGTGTCGTCAGTCATCTGCGGAGCTGGTGGCCCCACGGCTTCAGAAGACGGTCTGGTCACTGGTGGGGATGCTGGCTGGGACCTGGCCTCAGGGTCCCTTGAGGTGCTGAGCAAAGAACGGGGCAAGTCAGGCTTCAGTCAGGCATGGCGGTCCTGGCTGTGAGGCCCCTCGCATCCATCTGGCAAGGATGTGGCGCATGGCGAGGGGTTGGGATAAGGGGAAGACATGGGAAGAGCTGGGACAGCCAGAGCTCCCGGCTCCTGCTGGACTTACGCCTCTCCATCCGAGAGTGTGGGAGTGCTGGCCGGAGGGGGCTCGGGGGACGGCTCTTCCACTGGGGTGACCTCATCCTGTTCGCTGTTTGCCGGTGGCGTGAACATGCCCGAGACATTGAAATCTATCTCTGGGTGGAGAGCAAGGAGGAGACCCCGTGAAGAAGCACTTGCTGCGCAGTGCTTCCTCCGGCGGCCCCAGGGGACCAGAGCAGCCTCTCTCTTCCCTCCTCCTGGGGATGGGGAAATGTCCCTTTCCCTTCCTCCCCCCGCTTCGCTCCCTGCTGCAGCCCTGAGTGAGGTCCTGGCCCTACCTCCAGGGAAGAGGGCGTCCGCATTCTGGATGAGGGCTTCCACCACGCCTACCACCTGGATGGAGGAGACCGAGGCCAAGTCCAGTTGCACAGGGTCTCTGAGAGACAGGGGTGGAGGGAGACATCAGAAAAGGGGTTTGGGGGCGTTACACTTTTGGCGTTCATTCCTGAGGGGGCAGAGCCCAAAGGGGGAGACAGCCCAGCCAAGAGGGGTGGAAGGGTGGGAGGAGGCCTTCTTCCCTGTCCTGAAAAACTTAGTTTGGTGTTGGAGGCCAAGAGTGTTGAAGGCCATCCATGTCACAAGTGCTCTAGGTCTCAGCCTCTTCCTCTGCTCCTTTGCAGAGTGGCTAAATGGACACATGCCACCGGGGGGCTGCGGGGACAAGGAAAGGGACTTGAGGACTGAAGAGGTGCAGGTGCTTTAGACCAGCCTGAAGGCTGCAGGATCAACCTTTCCCCTGGCGTCAGCTGCTTCCCACCCCTCCGAGCCAGGCCTTACGCTGTGCTCTGCTCCGTCCACAGCAGGTTGGGGCCCAGCACGATGGCGATGTTGCTGGGGGTCATTTTATTCACCTCCTGGTGCTCGGCCAGCTTGGCTAAAAACTTGATGAGATACCTGTGGGGTAAAAGGAGAGCGAGGGAGCAGTAAGTATGGGTCTGGGGAGGGAACGGCTGCCCCGTGTGATTGCTTGGGGCTGAAGAAGCCCTGTCCCCGCAAAACACCTCAGGTTGTTGTGGCTGTCCCGGGGCAGGCGGCTGCAGGTGTCTTGCAGGCTCTGTACGCGGTCCTCAATGTCCTTTAAGCTGCGAGAGAGAAAAGGGAGGAGCAGAGAGCTCAGCCTGCTCCCTACGGCAGAGAGGGAGACAGAGCCGGTGTCGTCTGTCCCGTGCAGGGATGGAGATGTCCTGCTGCTGCCTTTACCGGGCAGCTGAACCAGGCACTGACAAAATTGCCCCCCAGAGGCTCAAAGGGATTTAATATGATATGAATATTGCTTGTGTCTGGGCGCGAGCGCTGCCTTGCCACAAGCAACAACCCTATTTCACCATGACCGCAGGGATCAATGGCACAGGACCGATCCCTTTAGAGAGGTGCTCTCCCCGGCTGCCCCCAGGCTTTTTTCCTCTGCCTCCTCCACCACCCCGTCCATCCTGGAAGCAAGAGGCCAAACTGGGCCGGTGGGCCAGTGAGATGGGGCTCACGCCATGGAGGCCAAGCGGGTCTTCATAGGCTAAGCTCTTCTTGCAATCCAAAAGGCAGCAGCCTTCCCCCCTCGCCCTGCCATGCTTTTATTGCTATTCTCCGAGATTTTGGGCCATCTGGATTTCTGCTGAGCATGGAACTGCGTTCTTATCTCCCTGCGTGGCAAACGAGGCTGAGCAGCCCTGCTCTGAGTGCTGGGAGGGATGGAGGGAGGGTGGCGGGGGGCCTTTTTGAGCCCCACCAGGCTTTTCCACCCCAACGCCTGGACCCACCTGGCCACTTTGACCCATTCGTTGTAGAGCTCGAAGGTCATCAGAGGCTGGGGCAGCTCCCGCAGGTAGGATTTCAGCGCACCTGGGAAGGGAGGGGAAGCGGCGGGGGTGATGGTGGTTGGGGGACGGTAGGGATTTTGTCCCCCCCATCCCGCCTCGCTGGCACCCACCGGCCACGGCGTGGGGGTCCGAGTAAAACTCCTCCAGGGCATTGGAGCCGCTGGCCAAGCTGCTCTTCAGCTTCCTCAGCACCGAGGCGCCCGCTGCCAGCCGGAAGAGTCCCTGGGGATGGGGTGAAGAGGGAAGGGATGCGGGGCAGCTGCATTTTGGCGGGGAATGTGGCAGGGGTGGGTCAGGAGTGCTGCCTACCTCCTCCCTCATGCCAGAGGCCAGCAGCATCATGACACAGGCTTCGATGGGCAGCGCAATCTCCCGGCCCAAGCTCTTGAGGTGCGTCTCTAGGGGCACACCATAGTACCCTGCCACCGGAGTGTCTGCAGCGAAGGAGGGCTCTGGAAGAGGGAGGTGAGTGTTGGGAGGGATGGCAGCCACCAGGGCTATCTGTCCTCTAGCCACTGTGATGTCTCACTCCTAGCCCGGGCTGGCTGGGTGGAGGCGGAGGCAGAGGCAGGGCAGGCGGCAGCCCCAGTCCAACTCAGGCTGCGATTCCCATTCCACCAGCTTGAAGTAGGAGGCAGCATCAGGTGCAGAGAATGAAAACTCGCCTTTCCCAACCTCACCAACCACTCTCGCATCTCCCAGGCTTGGCCACAGCCCTCCCCTGGCTGCCTGAAAAGCTAGTGGGTACCTGTCTGACTGTGGCTTTCTTTCAGCTCCGCCAGAGCCGAGTCCAACGATCCCAGGGACTGCCGGTGATACTGGGCTTGGATTTCCAGGAGCTGCCACACAGGGGACAGGCAAACAGCACTCATTTCGGCCCCACTCAGAGACACCCTCCCGTCCCCAAGGCATTGCACCCACATGGAGACAGGACAAAGGAGGAACTGCAAGTAAACCCCCGCTGGGGTCCATGGGACCTTGACTGTAGTGAGGGGTAGAGGGCAAACTGGAGAGGGAGGGTCCTTGAGACAAGCCCCTCTCTGTGCAGTTGCTGCTAGCGGTGGCATTAACCCACTGTGCATGGAGCAAGGCCAGCTTTGGGCATCTGCTGGTGGCTGGGGCTGTGTCCTGCCATAGCCAAAGTGTGGATAGGGACAAGGCTGGGCTTTGGCATAACCCAGGAGATGTTCACACGCTGAAGAAAGAGTGTGAGAGAGGACTTACTCTGATGAAGTAGCTGGCATAGCTGTCCTCTTTGGTGGAGAAGTGGTAGAGGTCAGCCATGTACTCGTCCTGGGAAGGGAGGCAGAGAGAAGAGCAACCTCCCACCTCCTCCCTGGCACCCAAGGAAGAGGGGACACCTTGATGAAGCCCCCTGTCAGGGCCATGAGTTGCCCAGACAGGGTCTCTGGGGTGCGGTGGTGAGGCAGACTGGGACCGTGTGGGGATCCCCCTTGCCTCGCTAACCCATGTGGGTGGCGGCAGTGACCTCCCCAACGATCAGGGTCCTGGCACAAGTGACAGACCTCCAGCTGCCGTAAGCCCATGGGCTCGGCCAGACAAGGTGCAGGGCTTTTCAGAGAAACAGGGCAGAGGTGGAGAAAGCTGATGTGAAAGTCCCCTGCCACCCAGCACAGACCCCAGCCAGCTCGGCTGGCTCCCAGCCCAGGGGGGGCCCCATCAGCTCCCTGCTCCAGTTCCTAGAGCCTCCTCTCTGCAGCAGCTTGTGCTTCAGATCCTTTGCTCTTCTTCTCCCCTAGGCTTGGTGCATCTCCCCAGTTCTGCTCCTTGAGGGACTGGTTTGCTTGCTGGATGTGCTGGCTGGCTGCGTCTGTCTTGGCACAGTGGTCACCTTGGATGGAGCTGCTGGAGAGAAGCAGGTCTCCAGCCCCGGCGCTGCCCCATGGGGGAGAGGGAATGATGTCCTCACCTTGCACTGCTCCACCTTCCTCTTCACCTCCTCCTCCTCTTCCTTCAAGATCTCCAGTTTGTTGGCAGCAGAAGATGCCCCCGGGCCAGCACCAGTGCCAGTGCTGTTACTGGAGCTCTTGGCAGCTTGGTTCAGCCTTTGGGGTGGGAGAGAACAGGCACACCCACAGCCTCAGTGCCAGAGGAGAGTGGGACGGGTGTGCAGAAGGGGTATGTGAACTATGAGGGGGATGGCAAGTCATGGTGCTACTCTGTGGTGGTTTTCCTAGGCCAGCACCTCTCACTTTCCTCACCCAGAGGAAGATGCTGCCACACCAAGGGGCCAAGACAGGGAGCACTCGACTGCCTGAAACACCCAGGGTCTGCAGGACGGACCCTTCCCAAGCCCCATTCCTGAGCTGTTCCCTCCTGTCCTCCCCCCAGCCAGAGGGCGGGCAGTGTGGAAATGAGCCATTAGTGACCCATGGCTGCCTTGCTCTCCTAGAGGAACCCAGCATCACATGGGCTACCCTGCAGCAGTCACAACGGGGCCATCTCAGAAGCACGGAGCAGCGCCAGGGCACTTTGCTGCCTTCCACAGCGGCATTGCCCTTCTCTCCTGTGCCACAGAGCCATTGGCTCAGCCCACAGCGGGATGCACCCACAGAGAGGGGCTGGCTGGGTGCTCCCCAAGAGTTGTTGCCTCTTTGACTTCGCCCCCAGTCCTGGGAAATTTGCTACCCAGGGCAGTCATCTTTCTCTCTCCCCCAACCTGGGCGGGAGCTGTGCCCCACGTGCACTGCTTCCCCCCACCACGGTGTGCCCTGTACCGGCTCTTGATGGTGTTCCAGTCAGAGATCAACTTCTGGAGGGTCTTCTTGCGCTTCAGGATGATGGGAAGGTCCTCCTGTGGGAAGGAGGGGCCAGAGGGAGTTGCAGAGGCTTGGGGACATGGGAAAGGGAGGTGGAATGGGGGAAAGGAGCCAGGAGGGTGGCCAGGGCTACCTCACTGAGCTTGTTGAGAGGCTGCAGGACATCATGCTCCAGAGTGATCTCAAACTCAGCCAGGATTTTGGCCAGCGAGCTCTGTATGCAGCAGCCCATCTCCAGAGCTTTCCTGTGTGGGGGACAGAGACAAAATGACTGTGGGCTGCAGCCTCTGTCCCAACACGCCCCACCATACCCATACCCACGTGTGACCCTGAGCCAAGGCCCCTGTGCAAGTGGAGGCTGAAGGCACTGGCTGTTCCTTCTCCTCCTGTCATACCAATGTTTTCTCTGAGGACAGGGTTTGACAGCTCAGCTTAGCTGTGAGAGCCCCTGAGCCAAGACAGTGGCTCTAACAGGGTCTGGCATCGTTTGGGGTCACCCCTGTCCCTTTCTCCCACTGGCACTTACCCGAGGCTGGACTCTGTGTCCAGTTCCTTGAAGCTCTCAGCCATCGTCATGGACAGAGCCATCAAGGGCAGCTTCTTCTGCACAGAGACAAGGAATCGGGAAAGGGATGGTGAGCTGGCATGTGGCAGCTCCCTCCCCATGAAGCATGACACCGTGGCATGGGAGCAAGTAGCCAAACCCTGCACTGGGTCCCCACTTCTTCCCCTGGCACACTCAGCCCCGTTGGCTGGACATGGACAACTTAGGGCTGAGGAGGGTTATTCAACACAAAGACACCGTCTCTGTCTCAGGAGGCCTCAGGCTAGTGATGGCTGAGAGGTTTGCCCTGCTGTGCTCTGGTGGCTATTGCCGGAGATGGGACCTGGGCTGCAAAGCACGGGCCTGGTGTCCCCCTTGCTGGTGGAGGACAGAGCCAGGGTGAGCACGGGCTGTGGAAGGAGGACTCTACTCACCACTCGCTTGTCCATCTCGGAGCCGCACTGCCCCTGCAGGCAGGCTTGGAGCCTCTTGGACACGCTGTGAGCCGCTCGCTTGGCCGGCTCGATCCTCTGCTCGATCTGGGGGCAGAATGGTGGGACTGGGGAAGCCCTTTCGCCAACCGTGGGCACCCTGAGGCCACCTCACCCCCACCCAGCTCTGGGGGCAGGTGAGCCCACCCAGCATCCCGCCGCAGCCCAGAGCATTCCTGGTCCAGGGAATAGGGAGCACAGGTCCTAGTCAGGATTCATCCCTCTGTGAGAAGCTGGGGAAAGCCATTTGCCGTGGCAGGAGCCTTTCCCTTAACGCTATGGTCCTGGAGTCAGCCTCCGGCAGGCGGGCAGATGTCAGCCCCGTGACTTGGACATGCCGTCAGGGCAAATGGCAGGCAGGAAGGGGGCAGGTTCCCGCGCCCAGGCACAAGCAGGCACACGCCTGCCGGCCCAGCCGCGCCTCACCTGCAGCAAATCTTCTGGCAGGAGCTCGGTTGCTTCTTGGGTTCTGCCGAGGAAGGAGGAAAAGCCGTCAGCAGATGGGGGTGACCTCCACCCAGCCTCCTCGGGAAGGCAGGTCCTCATGCATCCCACCTCCCTCTCTTTGGGCTCCAAGGAGCAGGAGATGCTGGCTATGGCCGGGACCGTCGTACACAAGGTGATGGGCAGAATGAGCCCGGGGGGGCAAAAACAGCGGGAGCAGGGCAAGGTAGCCAACCTTGCTCTCTGGACACGCCACCAGACAGGGCTTCCAGTTCAGAGCACCACAGTCAAAATGTCCAGATGTGGCCTGCTTTTTGGAGACAGGGTGCCTTGCAGGGGCACATCATGGGTGGGATGTTCACTGGTGAAACTTTCTACCCCCCACCGCCTGCCTCTCCCCTGAAGGTGAATCCAGGGCAGTGCTGCTGGAGCCCAGCACGCAGCTTTGCAGGCCAGGGTAGCCACTGGATGTGGGGCCACCAGTGCCGGAGCAAGGATATCTTTATAGTCCAGCTGTGGACTGAGACCAACACCAGCCCCTCTAGAAATGCCTACATGAAAACAGCTTTCTGCTTGGTTTTGCTGCAGGTATTAGGAGTGAATCTGACAAAGGAAACTCATTTTGCAGCAAATTCTGCTCAAAGCCAAAGTCAAACCCACCAGCCACCATCAGCACCAAACCTCCCTGATGCCTCCCAGTGAGGAAACCTCGCTTCATGCCCCGCTGCCATTGCTGCGCCCCAGGAACCCCGCTTGCTTTCCCGCTGCTTCTGTTGCTGCTGTTTTTTCCCCAGTTCGTGTTTCTCTCTTTTCACCACCCACCAGAGCTGACACAGGAGGAGGCCGTGGAGCCGCAGGAAATGCGGGCGGCTTGGTTGAAGGCAAGCAAAATCACGTGAGGTTGTGGCCCACGGAGGAAAGGCTCTGCAGTGGGTGAAGAGCTTGCTCTTGGGGTGCAGGAGCTGCCTGAGACCTCCTGCCTGCCCAGCATTAAACCAAAGGGAGGCGCATGCAACGTGGAGATGAGACAGCTTGAGGGAAGAGGGATGGGAAGGGGGATCATGCTCCCCTCCAATGAATGCAAGAAGAGCAAGAAGCCACTAGGATGTAAGAGCTGTGGCTGGTCTGGCTGAAGGACCTCAGTGGTCCAAGGGACACAATTGGTCCTGCTCAGCCTCCCAGCGCTGGGGAACCTGTGGAGGTGGCTGTAGGAGAGAGGGAGCGAGGGGGCTGGGAAGGGAGGGCCCAGCCCTGTAATTTCAGTTCTGGGTTTTGCAAGGAGAGAGCTTTGGAAAGACGAAGAGAAAAAAAAGGAAGCAGTGGAGGTAGGATGGGGCTGGAGGGATTTGCATGAAACTGTAAATCCTCCATGGGTCTTCTGAGGATCCCTGGTCCTCTCCTCAAAGGGCGTCCCAGGACACATGCGCTGCTGGGCTGGTTAGAGCTATGCAGGGCATCTGGCTTCCGTGGGGCACCCTGGGGTCAGTGGGGAGGGCAGGTCCCAGCAGCTAACACCCTCCTGGTCACTGCACAGCAATGGGCATGTGGCTGGAAGGTCCCTCTCCATTGCACTCATATTCTGTGGAAGCCAACCCACGGAAAGGGCCGTTTCCAGGTGGACGCAGCATCTGTGTGGGCTCTGGGAGAGGTAGCCGGGCTTGGGGATCATGTCCCTGTTGAGCAGCACCAGTGCAGCCTTCCCGCTGCCCCATAGGCACCGGGAAGCCGCAGCCCATTAGCTTACACTGAAGATGCTCTAAACCCAGGGTCGTTCCACCTTTTCCCCCACCGGCTCCAAAAGGTCAGTCCAGCACCAACGCAAGCCCTCCAGGACCTGCATCCCACTCCCTCCCAGCCCTCTGGCACAAGTAGCGGAGAAGTCCTTACCGGCTGGTGATGTTGGGATGGGACAGCTGCTGCCGCATCCGATTAAACTGCCTCTTCATCATCTTGAGAGCTGGGAGGAGACCACAAGAGCTGCTCTGCTCGGCTGTACCCGCTCAGCACCCCTCGGCAACACTTGGCATCGGACACCAGTGGCCCCTCGGCTCCCCGGAGCTGCTCTGCCCCTTGCTTTTCCCTGAGGACCTCTCCCTCCTTCCTCCTCTCCTTCCTCCTTCCCTTCTTCCCCCTTTTTCTATCTCCCCCGCTGGTCCCCTCCCTGGTTCCTCCCTGGGGATGCCCTGCCTGCTTTCTCTTCCCCTCCTTTGGACTCCTTTCTCTCCTTCCCTCTCTTTTTCTGAGCTTCCTTCCTCCTCCGGCTGCCCCTCCGCCGCAGATCAGGTAAGAGCAGTTCAGGGCTCTTACTCCGCTCTGTGTGTTCCTGTCACCACCCCGCAAGTATAAATAACTTCAGCCCAGCCTTAAAGGGGAAATATTATTACAGCAAACACGTAACAAGGCAGGACAAGCACACGCTGCTGCCGAGCCCGAGCGAAGGGGCCACGCTCTGCTGCTTGCTCTCTGTCTCAGCTGGGGTGATTCTCCCCCCCCCAGCCCCAGCCTTGCCTTGCCCAGCGCCGCCTGCGCCGGGGGACAGCCGGTGGCCATGCCAGCTGGCTGTGCGGCGCATACGGGGTGCCTGGTGTACGCTCCTGGCTGGGGGTGTACCCTACCTGGTCACCCAAACTGGGGTGGCCTCTCCATGCTGGAGGTGCAGCTCCAACTTCTTCTACCCCCGCGACGTCGCCCCCTCGTTGGCACCCAAAGCCGGGAGGGCCCAGCAGCACAAGCCACCCCTGCGAAACCTTCTGCGCCCTCTTCCCTGCCGCCGCCGAGGCTCTCGGGAGCCACCGCAAAGCTGCGGTGGAGGGCTGTCGCCCTGCGCCCTGGGGTGGCCCCCTTCCTCCCCGCTGGCGGGGCTCCTGCGATCAGCGCGGCGGGGCCAGGGGCCCGCGCACAGTCGCGCCGGGACCGCAAACTCCCGGTTCCCAGGCTGGGGTGCCGCCTGCTCTCTGCAGAGCTGCACCGAGGCTCAGCTCGCTTTTTTTCCTTCGGTCTAAAAACGTCCCCCCCACACCACCAGCACCTTGGCTCCTGGCTCGACAAGATGCAAACCTCGCCTGATCTTCTGGCTACCTGCAGCTGGGACTTTCCTCCTTCTGCACCAAGAGCAAGCGGAGGTTGCCGTCGGCCAGGTTACGTGGCTGGCAAAGGAACCTGCACCCCAGCCCAGACGGGAAGCGGTCAGTTTGTGGGCAGATAAGACAAGCAGCAAAGGAAAAAGAGGCGGAAGGGCCACTCCACCTGGGTCCCAAAGCCTGAGGAGCAACAGCGCGGGGGCGAGCCTCCAGTGGGCACATGGCAAAGCAGTGCTGGACCTCTGTTTTTAAGCTTGGGCTGAGCAAGTGAGGGCCGTTCTGCCCCCCCACCACCACTGTGAACACCAGGTTGCTCTAAACCTGTGGCCAAGGACCTGATCCCCACCCCCGAGGGTGCTCCTGAGGGGCGTTGTGGTCGCTGAAAGCAGACAAGGGCTTCACGCACCTATTGCAAAGACACAGAAAAGCTCCCCCAGCCCCTCGCTGGCTGCATTAGGCAGTGGCCAAGCTGTGGCTGGGAAGAGCCACGGCTATTCCTTCCCATACCATGTCAGAAACCTGCTCCCAGCCCTGAGCTGCTGCTTGCCAGAGCAGATCCCCCTCCCTGCACCCTTGGGCCAAAACTGCCCCGGGAAGCCACATCCGAGAGGCAGCCCCGGGGAAGAGGAAGAGGTGCCGCTACAGGCAGCGGTGAAGCTGCAAACAGTCGTTTGGGGCACCGGAGCGAGCTCAATCCCCACTCCCCGTGGGGTGTGGGGCACCGGCCCCTGCCCACCGCCTCTCCCCGGGGACGGAGGGAGGGAAGCAGGCAGCTCGCAGCCTGGAAGGGGCTGTGCTGCTCTCAAACAGGAATTGAGAGCAGCTGGGGGACTTCCACCATCCCTTCTCCCTGCTCACGGGAGCGGGGAAATCATCTCAGCAAGGCCCTGGGTGACCAACGGGGGAGGTACAGGATCTGAGCTGGAAATGAGCCCTGGCAAGGTGGCATCAGCTCCTCCCCAGTCAGGGAAGGTGAGGGGCACATGCATTTCTTGGGCCAAAAGGCAGAGGAGAGGATCAGGAAAGAACTCTTTATTTCCCATAAATACAGCACATTCTTCGCGCCGGGCGTTTTCTTTTTAAATCTTTTTGTTTCTTTGTTTTCTTCCATTTACAGAATTTTGCGCTGAAAATATATACAAGTCTGTCAAGAACCAAACAAGATCTGCAAAGAAAAAACCCATACAAAACCCTGAAAAGAGACCAGAAAGGGAAGTTAAGACACAGCAGAACCCCAGCGTAAAGACTTTCCTTCCCCCTCTCCTCTATCACTTGCTGCGCCCAGCTTTGCTGTCCCCAAGCAGAGAGCTTCACCTTCGTCTCGCACCGTCCTCCTTCTACCTCTGGCAAGCCGACGCAGGGCGCACCTTGCCCCTGCTTTTCAAATCAGGCCCTGTTAAAACCACCTTAGGTATGGGAAAGCAGCTCCTGTGGTCTCAAGTCCCACAGGGATGGGGAATCGCTGGGGATGTGCCACCCCCTGGTCTCCTTCGTGCCTGCAGATCCCCGCTCTTGTGTCACAGTGATCGGGCGGCTGGGGCGAGCCCCCTCCCCGCCGCAGGGAGCCAGGCCAGCCCACGGCTGCGGGCGAAGGTGCGCAAGGCACAGCTGTACCCCCCCCAGACCCCCACAGTGCAGAGCTGGGCTCCCAGTGCAGAGCTTAGTGGTGCCCCTCGGTGCTGGGCTGGGCTCCAGTCTCTCCTCGACTCCCAGACCATCACCGACCCCACGGCAAGAAGACAACGAGGAGCTGAGAAAGGCCCCTGCCCCACCACACTCTCCAGCCCAGCCACGGGGAGGAAGAGCATATGCTGCTTCCTCTCCCTGTCAGGCAGGAGGCTGTGGGGAGACTCAGCGCCCCCCAGCACAGCCCTCTCAGGGCTGGCATGTGGGACAAAGTCTGGCAGCGGTCCCCAAAGCTCCCTGCGGTAGATAAAGCATGGGGGGCAGCGTGGGCTCTCACTGCGGGGGGTTCAGTGCTCAGGAGCTCCAGCTGAAGCTGGGATGGGAAGACACAGAGACCTTCCCAGCCCCCAGGCTCCCACCCCAGGGCCCAACTCCCACCAGCAGCTCTGCTGGCAGGAGGGGGATATGGGAAGATGTCTCCCCCAATACCCCCCCAAAGCAAGAGCCGCTGCCTGCTCTCTGGTGCTGGAAAGACACCCAGCCTCTGTCCAGCCTTGTTCCGCACCAGCTCCAGTGCAATCCCACCAGACAGGGAACCACCAGGGCCCAGCTCCAAGGAGGGGACAAGAGGGAGCACCACAGAGCACGAAGCAGCTGAAGGGCTGGGAAGAGCAGCAGGGACAGACAAGGAAAAGGATCTTCCTTCACTAGGCCTTGCCCCAGGCTGAGGCTGTTAAGCTCCTCATCC
>VXBO01002531.1:551216-574164 GCA_013400135.1 Rhinoptilus africanus | reverse complement strand
ATGATGGAGAGTGGCCTAGCAATGACCTCCGCCAGCTCCCTCAGCACCCTTGGATGCATTCCATCTGGACCCATCGATTTATGGATGTCCAGATTACTCAACTGATCCCTAACCCAATCCTCATCTATCATGGTAAACTCCTCCTCTATCTTGACTTCTTCTGGGGCTATAGGAACCTGGGGCTCGTGGGGAAAGCCTGCAGGAGTAAAGACAGAGGCAAAGAAGGCATTCAGCACCTCTGCCTTCTTTATATCCTCTGTCACCAGGGCACCCACCTCATTCAACAATGAATGAGGTGGGTGCCTGAAGCTCTGTACTGTGGTCTTTTGTTCCCTTTTCTTGTTTTCCTGCTCTGGCTGACTGCAGCAGCCAGTTCCTGGGTTTTTGGCTCAGTTTCACCTCTGCTCCTTTCTCTTGGAATGGGGCTGGCAGCACCTCTCCTGACATCACCTCGGACCACGCACCTCTTACGCAATCCTTTTGGATTTGCAGCCCTGCTCTTCCCTGACCTTGGCTAATCTCCTTCCTTTTGCAATACTTCTAAGCACCTTTCCCAGCGGAGGGTTGCAATTAGAGAGGCAAGTATAGAGTTGCATACTTCTCTAGAGGGAGAGCAGGTTTTAGCTCCTTTAATCTAATAGGAAATGTCTCCTTCCCTTTCATATGCAGCACTTTCTTGTGGTATGCAGTCATCCACCAGGATTGCTCCCTTCCATTCCTTTCAGAGCTTCCCTTTTTGCTGTAGGAAGACCTGTCCTGGGTGATCAAAGGCATCTTTCTACAACTACAGGAGCAGAATGAGGAAACAGGATGCTGGATAAGGGATCAGAAAACCTGCTGGCTAGAGCTCTGCAATTCAGCATCGCTCAGAGCAAGACTCAAGGAAATGCATATCTATGCTCGCTGCCTCAGTTTCCCTGGTTGTTAGCATGGGGATAATTGCGCTTGCTTCCTTTGGGGAATTGCCTTGACCTCCGTACGCGAAATTTCCTTTCCGTATTGGTTCTGTCATTAGAGCAACTGGCTCAGCGAGACAAGCAAATACCAGAGTTAGAGGTGAGCTGCGCAGCTTGCTGCTTCTTTGTGTTGGAGCCCTCCTTCCAGAGTGGGCAGCTCGGGAGGTGTCTTGATCCCTTGACCGAGGGGGCGGCAGTGCCCTCCTGGCCAGCGCAGTGGGGCGGCAGTGCCTCGTTACCCCCTGGGGAAGGCTCAGCTGGATTTGATGTTGTCAATAGCCTCTTCCCAAGAGAGTCTGGGACAGCCAGGGGATGCTCTGAGAACATGGGAATGCTCTTGCTGCGGAGGAACAGTATCAGCAGCAGGCAAAGATGAAAGAAAACCGACAGGACAGAAGCCCTCGTCATAGCCGTGGCTCGGGGGCTGATAGGTTATGTGTCTGGGTGAGCCAAACACAGAACGGGGAGAGGAAGACCTGCCCGGTTAGAGAGAGCTGCTTAAATTTATGGGGCTGAAGTGAGCGTCAAAGGCCCTGAGCCCGCAAGGGGGAGCCTGGATGAAGTCATTTGCTGCACTGCTGGTGAGATCAGCTCCAGACTGGAATAGATCCACTACTGACACAGTGCGCTTGGGATTCAGGTGTCGAGAGAGAGGTGCTTGAAAAGGTGAACAGTTTCACCTCTTCTCACTCTACCCCTGACTTGCTGTGTTATTGCTCACAGATGGAAGAGGCATCATTAGAAGGCACAAGTATCGGGGAAATACAGTTTAGGAGCCTGGATTTTGCTGAGATACAGTTTGGCTCTAAAGAACAGCGGGAAGGAGAAGGAGAAATATCCTATTGCAAAGGCATTTTTCATGGGCATCCAAGCGTGATCTGAGCAGGGATCGGCGACACGAAACTAGGCATCCTGGAGCAAATCAGGCAGCCCAGCTGCGGCAAATCCCCAGGCCTGGATGATGAATACATCCCTGCATTGCGGCGACAACGAAGTGTGACTTAGTGAAGCGTTTGCTGGGGATGTTTAGCGTAGCAGCAGCCCGGGGAGGGAGCTCAGAGGCGCAGCCGTGTGCAGCCTCTCTTTTACAACGCGGCACGGGGAGGAGGCATTCCCGCCGCGGGGTGCCCCGGCGCTGGATGCACGTGCTCTCGGTTGTGCAGCTGGCTCAGGTTTGGCAGCTGGTGAGCTTGAATAGATGGGGTTTGGCCCGGGGTTTGAAAATCCCCCGTTGCCAGCCAGTCCTGCTTTGGCTGCAGCTGCCTCAGGTTCCCTAGGAAACTTCAGCGCTGGCTTAAGTCCGGGCTGCGAAAAGGCAGGAGGAGGCAAGTCTGGTGGCTCTCTCCCTCCAGCCGGGCTGCTCGGCCTCTGCCGCTTGGCACCGCGGCCAGCTTCAGCCACGCTTTTGGCGGCGGCGAGGAGCAGCAGGGCGGAGTGAACCCGGTGCCGGGGCATGGTGGACGTGGGGTTAGGAATAGAAAGAAAACTGCGACCCAGGAGGAAAGGAGGGAGAGGCAGAGTCTGCACAGGCAGATTTCCCAAAAAGGCGGACCTGGCCTTTCCTGGGCTCCTTTCTGGTCCCTGTGGATTTGTCTGTCTTAGTAAATGCAGCGGGAGCGGAGCCAGGCCCAAGCGCTGCCTTGGGACGATGGCTGATGCCACGCGGTGGTTAGCACCCCCCCGCCGTGGTTTCGGGCTGTGCCAGCTAGCAGTGCCGCAGCGCCCAGGCACGGCTGGGGGACAGGGCGGGCTGAGGACTCTTCCCAACAGAGCCTTGGTGTCGCCGAGAGTTTCGCTCGCCCTGCTCCTGGCTCTCGGGGCCAAGAGCGAAACGGCTACACCCTGTAAGCCCGGGTCCCTCTGAAGGCAGGCTTTTGAAGTGCAGTCCCCTGCAGCCTGCATATTTACCCCGTAATTTTCCACATTTTCCTCTCTCTGAAGATGGGAAATGTCACACAACAGGTTGTAGGTGAGTGTGTGGGGTGGGAGTGTGTGTGCCAGGCTGAAACTGGGGAAGGCTCTTGCCTGCTGGGCACGGCTGAACGCGGGGTTGTGAGTCAGTGTCCTACACCCCCTGCTATGGACCATTGGCCGTGTTCGACCTCCAGCCTGCTGGCGTGGGAGAGATGCTATGAGGAAACGTTGCCTGAACGCATGAGGTCATGGGGGTGTGGGGGCCAGCTCCTGGCTGCACAGACATGGTGAATTTGCCCCTCTGGCTCTCCTACTGTGGGCAGGCAGAACGAGGAACCCATCACATCGCCAATGGAGCGCACAATTTTCCAAGGGCTTCCCATGCACGCACAACTCGGTCTTGTTACCCTCCCACACCCCAAACTACATCAGGTTTGGGGACTTGCTTGGGTAGCAGAATGGGGGCAAAGCTCGTGTATCCCCCATTTAATGTGCAGCTGGCAGATGAGTCTCCCAGCCAGGAGAAGGATCAGGTGCACACCTCTGGGTGCATCCGAACGGCCTCTGCCGTGTCTCTGTCTGGAGATGCTGTGTTTGGGCGCCATGCTGCTGCTCCCCTCAGCCCAGCTGGTGTTTTGAAGGCGGTGTCCACGTTCTGGGTCTCACCACAACCACGTCACACCTTTGCCGTCCCCGATCTGCAGTCCCCCTCCTCTGTGCAGAAGGAGGAGATGCGCCTGGCAGAGGCTGCTCCTCTTTCCACCTCTCTCCTTGCACAGAACAGCTTTGCATCTTGAGTAGCTTGCCTGCCCGTGGCTGCGCGCTGGCTGAATTTCAGGAGGATGATGTGTGCTGGGAGCCAGAGGGGTTAAGAGCAACAGTGCTGCAGCATGGTTTGACCGGTGGGCTATGAGACCTCTTCCCTCCAGCCATCCCCAAGCTGTCCGCTGCTCCCGCAGCCAGCCAGCTGCTTGCTGGTGTCCAAAGCAGGCACTAGGCACTCCAGCTCATCCCGAGCCGGGTCCCTGGGGAGCTGCGTCTCTGCCGGAGCTGTTCAGGAAAGATTCCCACCCCTTTCCTAATGAGACCGAGTGAGTAATAGAGATGTTCCTCAGGGACGGTGTTGTAAGGAGTGCTACGTGCATGTTCAGGACCAGAGAGCAGGTTTCCACTAGCTTTTCCCTGCTGTTGTGCAGCAGACGTTGATGCGTGTCCCATCTTGACAGAAGAGATAAGCTTTCTGCGTGCTGATGGGAACTTGCCTGGCAGTTGCAGCCGACGGTCCTCCTCTCATTGTTCTAATCAGATCTCCTGGCTTGGCGAGTCTGTTTGCTGCACCGTGAATGGCAAAGTGTTTGGGGCTATCCATCCTGGGATATGATAAGATTTGTCTGGTGTGAGTCGTGTTCAAAGCATTTAGTTTGTAATACCCTTTTTCCCTCTCAGGAGCAAGCCTTCTCCATCCAGGAATCTGACTGCAATTAAAGCCGGGTGTCTGCTTCGCTGCTGGGGGGCTCTCGAGGGGAGCAGCATGAAGAAACCAGGGGGGGGCAGCCAGAGAGACGTGTTTGGTGGGGAAAATAAGGACAGCAGAAAGAGGCATAAACTGGAGGGAAGGGAAAGGGAGCCAGAGAGAACAAACAGCTTAGCCTGACCGCTGGGAACACAAAGCAAACATCCACTGTGGTCAAGTGAGGGCTTACATACTACTGGCTACGTGGGATGTGTCAGAAACAGGAGCAGAGGCTCACAGGAGCAGTCCAGAGGAAGGACAGGATGCCCGTGGGACTGGTTGGCAAAACAAGGTGTCCTCAAATGCACGGGGCGCCCCTTAGTCCCCAGTATAGTGCTGGAAAGGGAGCCAGAGTGTCCCAGCAGGTCAAAGCAGCTGCAGCCCCGTTCCCTGCGGTACCGTGCAGCAATGAAACATCTCTCATCCGTGCCGTGACCCGGCAGGCTCAGGTACTGGCTTTAAAATCCCCTTCTCCTGGTGGCAACTCTAAACAAGGCTGCGTAGCTCCTCGCTGGGAAAAAGTAATTTAGCACTCCTGGTGCTGGTGAGAGTGGAGCTGGGACCTCTGCACTTTGGCTGTCCCTGGGGCTCCTGTGGTGGTTGCAGGTCAGGCTCCCTGTGGCTCACTCTGAAGGTCCATGGGTTTATACATTTCTGGTGCCCTTCCCTCTGTGAGCGGGAGGAGGAGAGGAACAGGGAGAGTTGGTTGTGTGGGCCTGGTCTTTTCTTAGGTCTCTTTCAGATGCCTGCACTGAGTCAGTCATTTTGGGATTTGGATTCCCTTTTTTTTGGCAGCTTTTCTTTCCAATTTCCATCTGGTTTGGTTTTTATCATTTCATTTTGCAGGGCCATCAAAGGGAGTTTGTTCAAGCTGATTTTGGAGCAACAGATAGTTTTGACTTGACAACCCCTTCCTTTGCAGACCTCAGCCATGGCCTTAGATGCAGGGTGGGTCGCCCCTTCAGACCTTCTCAAAGCTGATGGGTGGTAAGGTGGCTTGCTGCTTCCCAGCGGGGATGAAGGGTACTTGGCTTAGTGACGTGAGCATGGGAGAACAGCCCTTTTTATTTTTGCTCTCCTTCTTTCCAGCCCATGAGCTGTTAATTCTTGTGGAAAAACAAAACTTGCTATTTCTCTATTTCTCCTTTAGCATTTCTTTCTCTTTCCTTTTTTTTTTTTTTTCCTTTTTCCCCCAGTGGATGAGCCACCCTTGGCATCGTGCCTCGTGCGTGTGACTCAGGCAGTTTCTGCTTGTCTGAAGGATTCCTGCAAGTCCTCAGAGTTGTCCAACCCGCCTGGGCTCAGCGCTGGAGCCCGTGAGAAATGCACTCAAAGGGAGCTGCGCAGTGCCAGCAGCCTTGTTCTCCCTGTGCGGGATGGACCACTGCGCGCCGGGACTCGGCAGTCACTCTCGCTGCAGGCCCATGCTGTCCTGTGGGGTTGAATCCGGGATTGCTCCTCGGAGCTCAATGGAGGGAGATCCCTGCGGACCTTTTGTGTATGGCGCAATGCTGCGTTTCTTTCTTGCTTCTTCGAGTTCCAGCCAGCTGGCCTCACGCTGTCTTTGTTGTGGGAAATGGTCCCCTTGAAGTCAAGGGAGTTGGGCTTGGGGCATCTCGGAAGTCCCCTGGCTTCCAGTGTTGGAAGGCGTCCATTCATTTTGAATGCCTCTGGTTTTCGGACTTCATTGGACCAACCCAAGGGCTAATTTTTTTCAGAGGCACTGAATGCCTCAGTACCTCCTACTGATAGTAGATGGTGTGGTGAGAGATCAGCATCTCTGATACTCAAGATGGCATTAGCCAGGGGAGCCCAGCTTCCTTTTAGCTAGGACAGGTTTGCAAAGCTGAATTTTTTATTTTTTTTATTTTTGAATATGTCCATGGAATCTTTAAGATGAGAATCTAAAGAAGAGGGTTTTTTCTGACATGAACTTGGGTATCTGTGCCTCAGTTTCCCCACGTGCAAGATGAGGGGAATGTCATCTTCCTTAATGATAGCGTAAAGCTGTTGGAACTTTTGATGCAAGATGCAGGTGGAGCATAAGACCTCATGAAGCTGATCCTTTGTGGAGAGCTCTTTGGAAGATCTTTTTCCCATACAGCAAGTCTGGGTAAAGCTCAGAGATCCCAAAAGTCTACGACAAGGGAAGCCATGCGTCTTCTATGCATTTTCTCTTTGCCAGTAGGGAAGCTTTCAACACAAATGCATTTTTATCCCCTGGCGTGTTTTTGAAAGCTTTTCCCACAACCCACATTCCTGGCGTGCCCCCATGAGGGAAAGAATTAGAGAAATGAAGGCTGGAAACGGAACTAGGTGGCATGTAGTCAGTCCTCTGACCTCCCTTCCCCACCCTCTGCCTGTTCGGTTCATTCTCCTGCCCCTCAGGCAAGCTGGGGACCCATAAGATGTGACTCATTTGGCTGCTTGGGTTGATGAAGTAGCCCTGATGCCTTATGAGCCAGCTGCCTTGCACGTGAACTACCTTCCTCCCCTCTCTGTGCACAACTTGTACCACACAAAATTGTTGCCACAGACTTCAGAGCTGCTCAAGAGAGATGTCCCCTGCAAAGGTATAAGGGCATAACTTGGCCGTGGGAATGGAAACCATCCGAGTGCATTTGAGCTCACCGTGGAGATGGAAGATGCCAGTCACTCTGGCAGCATAGCCTCTAGGGAGAGAGACGGAATCTGAGGCTATACCCCTTCCCTGTGCTCTTGATCTGCTCCACTGCTTGGTGCAGGTTCCCTCCTTCCCTGCTGCCCCTAGCCCTGAAGAACTGTGGGTTTTTTTCCACAATTTAGCTCTTCAGCTAGCTTTGTCCTTCCTCCTCCTTATTCCCTACATCCTAAGGAAGAGAAATCGCACCCTACAGGTGAAGGGGGGTGATGGCCTCTAATCCCTTGCCCCCAGGTTCAGAGCATGGATGCTGCTTCCATACTTTTCACAGGGGCTCCAGATGACATGCTGTCAGGGAGCTGGGGCAGGAAGGGTGGCAGGGGATTATACCTCCTGTCTTTTGTTCCTTTCCATTTCAGTTGATCCGAAAGCAGGGATTTCAATGTGGTTCCCAGAGGAACCATCCCGCTCTGGTTAACCTCTTAGGTAGGAGGTTAGTACTTTTGGGCACTAAGCTCCTTGTGTTCATCATTGCCTTGGCTTCTCCTGCATATTGTGGACAATCCTCTCCTGTACACACCCTCCAGATCCACAGACCTGCTTATCCAGTCTCCTGCTTACCTCAATCTTTGGCTGAGGTGAGTACATTTTGTTCTCTCGGTCCTCCTCCGTTAGACAGCTGGCTGGCTTTCAGAGCTTAGGGATCGGTTGGGTGAAGGTTGCAGCATTATCTGCTGAGAGGCAAACCACCACCTTTTGTCTAAAGGGGAAACCAGTCCCATGAAACCTATCTGGTAATTTTTGTGGCTGCCAGGTAGAGGACTGAGCAGCTCCATCAGGAGGTGCTGGAAGCCTCTTCATGGTCCTGTCCTGAGCCCTGGCCTCTGAAGATCCAGGGCTCAGCTTCTTGAAATCCACCCCACAGCCCTCTAAGGCTGGGACATTCCCCCTCAGGCTTCATAAAAGGGGGAAACCAAGGCAGAAACGTGACTTAATTGCAACTGCTGTGAGGCACCGCAATCAGGGCCCAGATGAGGTCAGAGAACACGGTTTAAATCAGGTCACCGCTCAATATTTATTGTGTGCAGTTTTTCTTTTTTCTTTACTCCCGCACTGAAATCCTTCCCCAGAGGCTATTCAAGGAAATAAATAGCCAGTGGAAAGGGACAATAGCTTGCTGTGGAGTACAAATTATATGAAGCAGTAGGAAATAATAGCAGAGTGAGCAGCTGCTACTCCAAGAAAGAATGCATGGTTGGTCTCTCCCGCTCCCTTTGCCTTGAGAGGACGCCGATGCCCGATTCACGGCACAGGCTCCCTGGTGCCTCCAGTGCAAAATGGGACAGGCGCCTTTTCCCCTCTGCAGCGTCCTCCTCTGCTTCTTTGGTGTCTAATTAGCACCGAGCTGAAACCACAGCCTTCCGTGAGGGTGCTAAGGGGATCTCTCACCTCTTCTTGCAGAGCTTGGTTTGATGTGGGGGCAACGGCACATGCATCCTTACACCCGACCTGGCCACCTTGCCTTCCCCTCTCTCCCTCTTCCCTTCTTCTGGGCCGAGTGTCACATCTGGCGATGACCCAGGTCGCTCCTGCAAGGGACTGTTCATAGCTTATGTTGCCTAGAGAGGATGTGTTGGCTACCCTCTCCTCCGAGCCCCTTGGAGCCCTTCCTCAGAGCACCATTGGGAGGGAGAGTGAGGACCGTTTTGGTGTGCTGGTGTGGATTTTGAGGGCTGCCCCTGCCACAAAAGGCCCTGAGAAAGCTCTCACAGATAGGCTGGTTGGGCTACCTTAGCTGGGAACTGGGGGAGCCTGTGGTTTTCCTCGGGGCTTCGCACCTAGCTGGCTTATCTCCTGCCCGAGTAAGAAAACAAAATAAATACTGCTGCCAGCTCTGGTGCTGCAGAGGATCTTGGCAGCCTTCTGGAGAGGGTGACATTCAGTCTGTTCTTAACAGCTGTGTGGGTGCCCTGTGGGAGAGGTGGCAGCTCTAGGCTACGGTACATGAGGTGCTGCTGTCTGGAGCCACCTTGAGGGTTCTTAGATCCCAGGGGTGCTCCTGGTGGCCTGAGATCTCCCCAGGACTAGAGGGAAGGTCAGGAAGGACTATTAACCCCAAAACCTACCTTACGGGACCTCTGCAAATGAAGCCGCCACGTTTCATGTGGTGGAAGCACCCTACAGAGGACCTGCCCTGCCACCCTTCTGCCTGAAAGCCCACTTTGTTGCATTGATGTCTTCCCTCCTTAAAATATGATATTTTTTTTTTTTTTACTCACATAAAACTGCAGGCCTACCTGTTCCCTGTTGGAAGCTCAGCTTGTCCTCAGGGTATGGATACCGTCCTCTCGCCAGTGAATGCTTGTTGGGTCTCTGCTGTCTTAAGGCACCCTCTGGGAACACAGCAAAGCCTCCTCCAGTGCCAGCGGTGTGACCATGGGTGTCCCACACCGGTCCAGGCCAACTGCTCTCCAGCCAGGATGAGCATCTCTATGGTGCCCTACGCACTCCCAGGCAAGTACCCTGTTATAGGATCAGCTCTCTGGGGGTGGAGGGTTCCTGGATCCCTTGCAGGGCTGGCTGCCAGCTTACACAACCATTGCTTATATTTTCCTCACTGCACAGACCCTCCACCTCCTTTGCAGATGCCCTGTAGCCGGATTTCCTCTTTCTTTGGGATTTACGTTCCCATCATATCACCGTTTCCTCAGGCTTTCTGCTTTGCAGTGTCTGCAGGGAAGTATCAGCCAGCCCCTTCACCCTCCCTTCATCATCCCAATCCCCACCTCCAATTGCATTGGAAGATTTCAGTTCTTCTGGGGTCCCGTAAAGTCTCAGACCCTCCCTATGTGGGGATCACATCTCCCTGCATGAGAGGGGCCATCTGCACATGGATGGTGTCTGACCATGCGGAGGCTCAGCTCTGCAGACGAAGGAAGTCGCCAGCGCTGGCAGAGTTGCTGCCTGGTTTCCCACTATTGTTCCCAGTGGCAAATAAAAGGGGGGTGAACGCCCCTGCTGAGCATTGTAGGAAGGGGGTTAATGTTATCTCGATACAATCTCACGGCCCCTCTCTGAGCAGCTCGTGCCTCTTTCCTGCCTGTCTTCCCTCCCTGCATGTTCTCACATCCGTGATACTTGCAGCTCTGCACATAACTCTCCGTGCGGGTGGTTTTCCCCGTCCCTCAGACACATGCTGCTCTCCCCTCCTGGGCAGCCGTACACTCTGCGGGTGGATAAATCCTGGCAAGAGCGATGTTTCTGTCTGCTCCACACTGGCTTCTGTGGGAAGTGGAGTGAAGGCTCGTCTAGGTTGCTGACCCAGGACCTGGGTCTTGTCTCTGCTGCGATGTTCCTGTGTCGCTTTGGCCAGCCATGTAGGACAGGATTTTTCTCACCAAGTTTAGAGTCTGTCTTGGGATGTGATCTCTTGAGCACTAGAATTGTTTCTTTCTCCCCACTGGCTTAATGTAAGCTCAGGTAACTACCCCTGATGGTGGCTATGCAAGCAGTGTCTTTGTCCTGCCCTTGTCCCTGCAAAGGGACAACATGAGGTGCTGGAAAGAGAAACCTCTCCCACCAGTGGGATGCTCCAGTATTTTGTGAGCAGGGCTCTGGGCTCTGCATTCTCTCTGGGAGGGCTGTGGGGGAGCAGGGTGGCAAGAAGGTGTGGGTGGGTGGGATGCAGCAGCGTGATGGGAAACAGACCCAATGCCAGAAACCACCAGTCCCCAGCTACTGCTCCTGCTGGCTCCACGCTCAGCCCGGGGAGGTTTCACCAACAGCTTGGGTGACCTCAACAGCAAACAAATTTCCCAAGCCTGCTGGGCTTTATGACCCCCTGCTAATAGGAAACACCTCCGGGGAAGGAGCGCTTATCAGCACTTACCTCTGCTTGCTTCAGGAGGTTTTGGGGAAGGGCAGAAGCTGCTTCCCAGCTGGCTGTACAGCAGGAAGATGACTACGCTCATCTGCTCTCCGCAGGGCTTGGGAGGGGGGCTGAGGGACACAGGTTCTCCTGAGCCTTGGCCTCCTCCTCCCTCTCACTTCCCCACTGACTTCTAGAGTCTGGCAGTTTTTTTCAGCCAAATCTGGGACACTGTCTACTGACGTGTAGCTCTTACCTGGGAAGAAGATAGCAGGGGTGGTGCTCTCCTGTGAGGTGAACATTCCCTTGTCTCAGGGTTAGGGAGGCTGGGGCTATTGAACCTGCTGGGCATGGGTCCTCAAGCTAAAAGGTTTGGGTCTTGATGGAACTTGGATGGGAGTTTGCAGAGAGCTCCTATGGATTGCTAGTGCAGCTGGCACTGAATCTGGAGCCACAAGAAGGGAAGGAGCTGGGATGCTTTTTTTGGCCATGCAGAAAAGAAACAACATGGTAGTCATACCTCTGCTTCCAGCTGGGAAGAGGCTTGTCCTGTGCGGTGGCTGGAGTAGCACCACTAAGGGCTGTGTGTGGTGGTCCTTCCACAGGGAGCCCACTAAGGAGGCTGGGAATCAGTTAAATCTCCTGAAGTCCCTAATGAGAGGAAGTATGTATAGGGAAGCTATTTCTCTGGATCAAAGTCTCCTGGCTTAATAGCACTCTCTGAGGCTTGGTGGAGGTGGGGGTGCTGTTAATGTGTAAGCCACAAGGAAGTCTAGGGATGTGAGGTCCTCTGTGTGAAGCATTTCTGAGCTGAACTGCTGGTGGTTCCCTGCCTGGTTACTCTGTGCTCTGAGGAAGATGTCTGTAAGGGCTGCTTCTCCTGCTCTTGGTCACCCAGGGTCCCTGCCTCAGCAAGGGACCGGCAAGCCACAGCCACCTCCGCTCTCGCCACTTGCACTTCTTGGGCTGCAGGCGATGCTGCCCACCAAACCCTGGGTTGTTTCCCTCTGCTTTAACCCTCTTTGTACCTCTGCTCTCATGCTCTCATTTCCTTCTGCTGAGGACAAGGTGTTTTCATCTCCCCTTTCTCTCTGATGTTATTTCTCAGTTCCTGGCTTCACTCAGCCCACTCTTCCCTTACCGAGTAAGAAGCCCATGCAAGACCTCCAGGACTGAGGGGTTTAGGCCATGAGAGGAACACCAGCTGAGAGCAGTAGATGTTCTTCTCGCTGGGGCACCTTTTCCGAGCAGCACTGTCTCACTTGCAGTGGTGGGGGAGGAATGGCTCCGGGAGCCCCACGGATGGTTTTCCTCTCTACCTTAGGAAAAATTTGAAATCTTCAACCTGGATATGAAGACTGGGGACACCCTGAAGATCAAGGGCAAGATATCTGAAGATGCTGATGGGTAAGTACAAAGAAACCACCTCAACTTGCCAGGACTGAAGGTGGGCTGCAGAGGGAGGTGGTTTTCCAAGGTCGCCAGGTACAAAAATCTTGAGCAGAGTTCAGTATTAGGGGAGCCCCTCTGCCACCACCATGCAAACTCTCCTGGTTCCCGGACAGAGTGAGGAAATGGGAGGCATTAAGCACCTGCCACGCTGATGGAGGAATTGGGTGTAGAGCCGTATGTTGGATCTTAGGTCTTCCTAGACCCCATCTTGCCCACACAACTCACCTTCTTCCTGTTCACCCACAGCTTCAGCATCAACCTCGGCTGCAAGTCTTCGGATCTGGCACTTCACTTCAATCCCCGCTTCAATGAGTCTGTCATTGTCTGCAACTCCAGGTGCTCCAATGCCTGGCAGGCAGAGCATCGTGATAACAACCTCTGTTTCTCCAAGGGCTCCACTATCAAGGTGAGGGGTCGGTGCCAGCAGGGGGTTGTGGGGTGTGTGTGTGGGAAGCCCCTGGTTACCATATTCCAGTATTGGATGGGAGGACAGTCCCATCCTATGCCTCCTACTCCCTTCCAACAGCCTCTCATCCTCAGGGTTGACATTTCCCCTCCTCCTTCAAAACCCCTATGCATCCTCTGGGAACTTTGCATGAGCCCCGTCTATCTCAGGCTTTGTAAGTGCTTCCTGCCCCACATACCTGCACAGCAGGTGAGCACTCTGAGGGCACGTATGAAGGTTAAGGAGGTCTCCAAGAAGCAGGATCTTGCTGCTCTCTACGCTATATCTCTTCCTAATTCCCTCCTATGCAAACACAGGCTTTAAGGCAACCTAGCATTGGGAGCAATGTCCAAAACCCTCTTTCTTAGCTCTTCTGTGCTCACTACTCCTGGATCCATGCTACCAATCTGTCCTCCCTCTCCTCCTGCTGGGGATGCTGTCCTCATTGCTGTCTTTCCCCATCTGATGTCCTGAGATGTTAACAGGGCTGCATGTAGGAGCAGTCTTGTTCGTATTGCTGTGGAAAGGAAGCTTGTTTCCTCAGTCATGGCTGGCTTTTGGGGAAGGGATGGCAAGGTGACGGCTTTGGGGAATGATCCCTTTAATTTGTGATGATCAGCGATGCATTCTTGTCCTGTCTGCATATGTGTGTTTATCAGCGAAGCTCTTTTTCCCAGGTCCCGGTGAGCTGCTGAGGGCATTGGGGTGTCAGGTTTATTCTGCCCTGTTCAGAGCAAATCTAAGCCATGTGGCATATAATGACACGCTTGGGTTTACCTGCTCCGAGTTTGCAATCCAGGTAGCTGAAAGAGCCCCAGGAGAGATCCTGTTGCCAGGTCATAGCCTAGATACCAGCTCAGACCCTTAATAGCAACTGCTCATTTCCTGCATCACCCTCAGCTCAACCCCCGGCACTTTGCTTAAGGCTGTCCGGACCAGCTCTGACTCTCATGTGTAACAGTCAGGCCTTCCGCCTGGATGCCCACCTCCTAATCTCCCCCTTGTCCCCTGTTCCTACTGTTCCTCCCCTCTCTTCTCCCAGATCACCATTGAAATGCTGGCAGACAAATTCCAGGTGAAACTACCAGAGGGGCATGAAGTGGAGTTCCCCAATCGGCACTGCTATGACAAGATCAGCTACATGAGTGTCAAGGGAGGCTTCAGGGTCACCTCCTTCAAGCTGGACTGATGGGCGTCGCTTCCTAGATATAATAAAAACCCAAGCAGTTGGGAGACTGCTTTCTCCAGCTGCTCTGGCTTCTGTGAAATCTCTGGCTCCATGGCTCTGTGTGAGACACCCGCGAAGCCCAAGGTTTTTCCACCAACAGGAAAGGAGCCTTTGTTGGATGGAAATAGCTCCCAGATAATGCCAGGTGCTTTTCCAGATCAGGATGTAGGGTTAAACGGATAGTATATAGGGCAATACAGGCTGTAGGTGGGGTTCGGGAGAAGGAGGAGGCTATGTGATTGCTTGGGGAAGGTTGTGTAATCTCTTCACAATGCACCATTTCTTCCCGCACCCGAGTTTTTGGGAGGGAAGGGAACAAAAGCATTGACGTGAGTGACGTGGCATTCGGTGCCACAAAAGTGTACAATTAAATGGTAGGTTTGGGAACCTCAGGGCATAGGTTTGACAGGTTCCTCTTGGCTGCTCTCGCAGCCAGCGGGCAGGGGGAAGGGGTGCCTTGCCCTCCCACAGGAGCGGTACCAGGGGAAGCGGTGGCACGGGAAGGGAGCACAGGTGTGCCCCTGAGCCAGCATTCCTGCCATCGATAAGGAGTTGTCTCCTCCAGCTTTCCCCCTTATCTTACCTCACTTATCTGCTGGTGCATTCCAGCCGGGTTACCCATTACTCCGACATTTCCACACCAAACCCTACTCAGTGAAAGTGAGGCAGGGCAAGGCAGTGGGAAGGGAGGACAGATTTGGGCTGGGTGACGTGGCTCAGCACCTCCCAGTCTGTGTCCCTCGCATGGGACTACAGGCAATTAGTGCTGATTATCTGATGCCACAGCTCTAATTAAAAAGTGTCTCGGCAGCCCTAAGTGAGACCGGTATGTGACGGCAAACGTCGGGGCGCTTCAGGATGGGTGGGAGGAGAGCGGAGTAGAAGAGCATCTTACGGAGAGTCCGCTCCAAGGCAAGGTGTAAGCAGCCTTGCCCTTCCTCTCCACTTCCTCGCTGCCCAGCCCGCAGGGCTCACTGCTGATGTCTGATGGGCCAGGAGGGCTGGTAGCCAGGCCAGCTTTGCCCATCTGCTTCAGGCTGCAAATGAATTGTTGCCAGGCCGGAGAGGAAGCTTTGCGCCCTCCTGCGTGTTACGCAGGGCTGGGTGGCTAGGAGGTTGCTTTGCGTTTTAGCCACAGTCAGTGGCAAACTACCAGGCTAGTTAACCCAGGGATCCCAGAGGTGTTGGAAAATCCTGCTGAGAGTGGAGAGGATGTGATTCTGTGGCTGGAGCACCGGCAGATTTAGCAAGGAAGACGAGAAGGTCGCTGCTGCTGAGGGGAGGCACCAGAAGAGAAGTTAGTATCAAAACTGCTTTAATAAGGACAATAATAAGTGCATGGGATACAGAGTGGAGGCAGAAAGGATATTCCACAGATGTGGGTCTTTGGTCTGGAGCTTGTGTTATGGTCTGGGAAGCAGAGGGTGGGGGGAGCTCGTCCTGAGAGCCAGGGTCCCCACCCTGGAGGGTGCAGGGCTGAAAAGGCTGATCCTTCTGGGTGCCAGTGGCCAGAATTGGGGAATCCTTGAAGCTGCTGCCTGCCCGGCTGCTGGCCGGCACGAGGCAACTGCCCGTGAGGCTGGGGGAGATGGGCTTGCCCCTAACCTCGATGGCCTGACCGCGAGCGGCACTCCCACGTACAACACGCGTGCAGGCCACAGCCTCTTTATTCTGCTCTGAAGAGCTCCCTGCCAGAAGCAGCCGGCCGGGCGGCGGGTGAGCTGTGTGGGAGCAGAGCCCTGCGGCCACGGTCCAGCGTCTCCCCCTGCCGCACACCCCCTCCTGTCCCAGAGAACAAGGGGGGTCCTGTGAGGGTCCCTCCAGTGACCTCAGCCCCCGAGCATCTTGGCTCGACGGCATGGCACAAAGATGCTTCTGTGAGGGCTGGTTTGCACGCGGGGCAGCGTGGGGAGCAGCTCGTTCCAGGGCAGCCGCGTCGCCCAGGGCCACTTGGCAAGGGGCATTAGCCATCCTCCACGCATAGCCCTGGGAAAGGGATGCGCTGGAAAGATGGGGGGATGTGTGGGGAATGGGGAGAAGGGGTGAGGATGGAGATGAGGTGGCACAGACCGAGTGGCTGCAGAGGGGGAGACTCCTTGTTCTGAGGTGGGAGGAAAGGGTTTTTAGGGCTTGAACTGCAGAATTTGGCGACCTAACTACCTTTCCTCTGCCTCCAGCCAGCCAAGAAGTTTCTCCCCTCCCT
The DNA here is from genome assembly GCA_013400135.1 of Rhinoptilus africanus. NCBI lineage: Eukaryota > Metazoa > Chordata > Aves > Charadriiformes > Glareolidae > Rhinoptilus > Rhinoptilus africanus. The sequence continues at coordinate 557,965 of VXBO01002531.1, read as the reverse complement.
GCTGCACGGAGGCGGAGGTAAGAAAAGGAGCCATCCTAAGTGACACTCAGCGGCAGGAGGCAAGTGGAAAGGCCCCTGCAATTATCCCTCTATGTGCTCTCACCTCCTCAGCGCTGAGTTTGTGGCTTTTTTGGGGGAAGAGAAAAGAGCAAGCTCAGCACTGTGGGGTTTGCCTGTCCCTTAAGCCCCTAGCTGACCTCCCCAGGTAGACAGATGTGCCATACAGAAGGGTCTCGCACCAGCTGGAGCTGGGGAGGCCCCCCCATCCCCTATGTGCCAGAGCTATGGGTGGGAATATCTCTGGGAGGGCACACATGCCAGCACAGAGGGTGGCTGGGGGCTTTGGTGGGAGGATGGGGCACGTCCCCAGACATGCTGGCAGGGCCAGCCTGAGGGATGGGAGAGAGCCTGGGAGAACGGGATGGGGTAGGAAGGGGTTTGGGGTTTCTTTGGCACATGGGAATGTCCCTTCGGTGTCTAATGGCAGTGAGGCTGGAGAAGGGCCGTGATGCCCGGTGCTGCGATGCACAGCCCTCACTAGCCCCCCACAGCAGCCTGGCCCAGCCCCGGGGAGCCCCCCAGGAGATGGGCTCTCCTCCTGCCCCCCACTGCCCCCCAGTGCCACCAGCTTGGCAAGGAGCTGCCCGCTGGGTCTGCCGGCGATGCTGGTGCCTGAGGGAGGGGGACGGGGAGGATGGTGAAGACCCTGGCGCCAGAGCCTCTGACAGGGGGGGCTGTGATGGTAGGGGTGCCCATTCACACCTTGACTTCATCATCTTCCTCATCGTCAGCATACTCGAAGGAATTGCCATGCCCGCCCCGGGCACCAGCATACCCCTCCTGCAGGCTGGAAGGCTCGGCCTCCTCCTCCTCCTCCTTGCCTTGGTTCCAGGTGGCCTCAGGGGACCGTCTCTCCCCTGTCACTTGCGACTGCCAGGAGCTGCTGCTGGGGCTCTCCCACAGGGTCTGCCTCCGGGCCTGCCAGGGACCCTCGCCCTTCTCCGAGATTCGCGGGGTGCTGGTCCCACCATAATGGCGGGCCAGGACCTGGGCTGCCCGATCAAACTCCCCCGCCTCGATGGTGCAATCGTTCCAGTGCCCCTGCCACAGGGTCCCGCTGGGCGCTGCCCCCGGCCCCGAAGCCCAGGCAGAGTCCTCTCCAGCGCCCTCCATGGCGTGTGCCTCGCCGTTGGCACGGACCGACAGTCCTGGCAGCGAGCTGGCCCCTGACAGGCTGCTCTGCCCAGAGCCGTCCCAGAGGCTGGACGTTGCCTTGTCCTCTCCGTGGGATGCGGATGATGCTGGAGGGACCTCATCCTTGGTCCCTTCACCACACAGAAGGTCTGGGCCATCTTCCTCCATCTCTTTCCCGTTGGTTTCGGAGAAGCTCATCACCTGGAGGAGCTCGCTCATCAGGGAGGGCCCCAGGTCCAGGCGGAAGGAGAGCAGGGAGTCTGAGCGCGTCAGCTCGTCTTCTCCGGGGAAGGTGCTCTCTTGGGCCTTTTCCAAGCGGGGGACACGAGGGATGGTGCAAAACCCAGACTCCAGCCCTGGGAGGCAGGAGAGATGGCTGGTGAGGGGAGGTACAGCTAGGTGGGAGGAAGCCTGCCTTACGTCTGTGGGGGACAAGGGACACTGCCACCGCAGCGGGGCACGTCGTGCTCCCATCATCTCTAAAGGACAGGCCAGTGCCTGTGCGGATGGACATCTCTCCAAAGCCCAGAGCTAGAGTGGAGGGTCTCCAGGGGGGCTCTGGGCTCGGTAAGATGCCGGGGGGGGCCAGGAGATGGCAGCATTGCCCCAGCTTGCCTTTCCCTCGGAGCCCAGCCGCCTCCCCGCAGCCTCCCCACGGCCACCCCCCCTCCGGGACCCTCTGCTCCGGACCTCCCTGGGGAAAAGCTGAGCCATAGCCCAGGGCTGCGAGGCCGGAGAGGAGCCGCCCAGCTCTCCCGTCCTGTCCTTCCCACAACCCTGCCCCAAAGGGCCTTCCTGGAGCCTGGGCACAACGGGGAAGGGGCGGGGGGATGGAGTCCCTCGGGGACCACATGGAGATGGAGCGCTTGGCACGGCGAGGGAGAGGGCTGGGACACCTGCATGGAGGTGGGGAAGGCCATGCCATGGGTCCCCTTGACGTTGCTAGCTTGGCACGGGCACGGCACCCCTGTCCCAGCAGCCGCTTGGCTTCCTCGGGGGGGCTGCTCACGGGGAAGGCATAGAGCTGGGGGGGATGGGGGGCGCCCCCTTACAACTGCTCCATGCAGGTTGCCGGTGGTGTGGGGCTATGGAGGAGGGAGAGGAGAAACCATCCCTGCCCCACTTTGGGGGGTACCGTGGGAGAAGACCCTCCAAGGGCAGGAGGAAGGACGTCAGCTGAAAGCAAGGTTAGGGTTATCTCCTTACAGGAACTCTTAAATGACCTGCCTCTGCTGAGAGCCTGAAGCCTCTCAGTGGGGAAACTGAGGCACAGAGCCATGAAGAGTGGCTGCAGGGGATGCGCTGTGCCTGGGTGCCAGCCCCTGCCCCGAGCTTCACTCACCGTAGGCCTGGTGTGTTTTGGAGAAGCTGTTGGAGGCACTTTTGAAGGAGAACTTGCTGGTCAAGCCCCGGCCACTGCTGCCGTCGTACATCCCCTCGTTGAGCTGAGGCAGTGAGACGGCGTTCTTGATGATGGGTGAGATGGCTGGGGGGGCAGGTGACGATCCCGATTGTCCCCCGCTGCCCCGTCTTCTCAGCGGCGTCCGGCGGACATGCCGCAGCGTCCGGGTGAAGAAGTTGTTGGCTTTGGCCGTGTCGGCCCCACCGTGGTTGCTGAGGAAGGAGGTGTCCCCAAAGACGTCACCCCCGCGCCCCACGTGCATGGTGTGCCGAAAGTCCCCCAGCGGCGGGCTGATCATGTCCGGTGTCAGCTCCGACTTCAGCCGCCGCTTGCCATGGGAGCCCGACACCCAGCTAAGCACCGGCAGCTTCCCCAGGCTCATGTTGTACCCCTCACCTCACTCCTGCTCCTGAAAAAGCCCCCAAAACCAGCCCTTGCTGGGCTTCCAACACTGAGGTGGCCTGTCACATCCCTGGCCTCCCCATCGCTCCTGCTCCGATGCTCTTGGAGGAACGGCTCACGTCACCTTGGCTTTCAGCGGGCGGGAGCGGTGCCTGTCCCCCTGCTTCCCTGCACTACGTTGCACTCATGAAATCACCCGCAGTGGGTACGTCCCTGGTGGTGAAGATGGTGGCAGAGTGGAGGTGTCCCTGGGGAGGGTCCGAGGTCACTCCCGGTGCTCTGGTGGCCACTGGAAGCTGCGTCTGGCCGTGGGTTTAGGGGTTAATCCGCTGTCTTCTGCTGCCTGGTGAGTGCGAGCCAGTCACAGATGGGGCAGGGGGTAACGGGTGCTTGGGGTGGGCTGGCAGGGCAAGTGCCTTGGACCCCTCGTTGGCCACCTAAAGACAAAAGGAACAAGGAAGCTCTTGGAGAGGATTTTCCTGACCACACCGGCTGTACCCCTGGGACCGGCTGGGGAGGTTAAAGGCAGTGCATGAGCAAGGTGGTGAGGAGGCTGCTACTGGCTGTCCCCCTTGCCTTACCCTCCTTTTGGGGAGGAAGAAAAAGGATTTCCCCCTAAAATGTATGCTCTCCCTCACCCCCCTGACCTCCCTCGGCGTGCCTCAGTTTCCCCTGCCTGCAGAGCAGCTTTGCCAGACCCATACTGCAACCCAGGCTGAGGATTTTCCTCCCAGGCAGCACCTCCTCCCGGGCTCCCGGGGCGAGAAACCTCTCCCTTCTTTTTGCTATTGAGATGAAGCCTTGGGGAGAGGGTGAGGCCTGGGGACCGCGTACTTCTCAGGGAGGAGGAGCGGCGGGGAGGGAAAATGCAATATTTATATATTGGTTTGTTTGTCCTCCCTTGGCTGGGTCCCCAGGCGCTGAGCCGAGGCATCGGAGAAGCAAGGAGCTGGGGGTGCGGGGAGGGCAGCTGCTTTGCAGGCAGGGGAAACTGAGGCAGGCCAAGGGAGGTGTTGGCTCAAGGTGAGAGGAGAAGGTGGGATGGGTCCCTGCACTCAGGCGGGTCCTGCAGGCGCTGGGGGACAAGTGGGGAGGCAGCGGCTGGGCACAAAATGTCAGGGTGACGACCTCCCCGGTCAGCGGGGAGGACACTCGGATCAGCAGATGCCCCATCGGGGTGTCTGGGAAGAGGGAGAGGGCAGGTTGGGGAAGGGAGAGGATTTGGGGCACGGGGAAGCTCAGAGCATCAGTGGTCTGGGTGCCCCTCTGGGGACATGTCCCTCCCGGGGCTCAGTCCCCGCTCAGAGGCCAGGGGAAGAGGATGGAGCTGGGTCCCTTCAGCAGGGCCAGCTGCGGAGGGCAGCATGCCAAGGGGCAATGCAGAAGCCTCGCATCCCTTGCTCCTGGTGTGCTGGGACCCCCATCTCTACGTGGGTCTCCCCGCTGCTTCCTGCTTGCCCTGCATGTCCCCAGGTCACCCCGGAGCAGGCAGGCGGTGCCAGGGAGGCAAATCCCCTGGTGAGGGGGAGCCCTGGGCATGGAGCTGCTCTCCTGGCTGGCTACATGTGTTTTTTGCCATGCCCTGGCCATGTTTGCTCACCCGGGGCCTCTCTTATCTGCCAGGGGTTAATGCCTGGGAAAGGGAAAACAAACCTCCCCCGAGGCTCCCAGCACCATTGGCTGCCTCCTGGGGTGGCAGTGGCCAGTGGCAGCTGGGACGGTGGCAGGTTGGCTTCCTGCTGGCTCCCAGCTCCCTGGCTTGTGCTGCCCAGGTCTGCTGCCTGCTCACAGAGGCTGGTGCGGTGCTGCCTTGCAGCTGGGACAGGCCAGGCGTGTGGCAGATTTGGGGTGGGAGGACAACCCGGGATGGAGGACACCCAGGGAGCAACTGGCTTTCTCTGGCAGAAGGCCACCCATAGACACTGGGTCAGGGCTCTCCCGGGGCAAAAGGAAAGCCACTGGGTCTGTGCCCTCCAGTGGTGGAGCCTGCATGATGTGGGGCACATGCGGCACTGGCCAGGGCTAACCTGAGAGGTGGACTCCCGACCCTCCCCAGGTCCCCTGCCCAGCATGGCTGCCCTGCAGACCCTTGACATCACCCTGGGGATGGGGTGGGGAGGCGAGGGAAAGGGAGATGCTAGAGGAGAGCATCCTCCTGCTGCCTGCCTGAAGAATTATTGAGATGGGAGCCAGGGAGAGGTTTCCCTTTCCTTGTCCCTTGGCCACCACAGGGACACAAACCAGCACCTCCTGTCCCCTGGCTCTCCCTGCCTGCTGGCAGGCAGCAGGCACTGGGAGAGCAGGGAGGGAGGGAGAGAGGTAGCTGGTGCCCAACCCTACCTGGATGGCAGGCTTCTGGCAGGCCTGTTGGGCTTTTTCTCCCTCCAATTTCCCCCTTTTTCCTCCTTCCCTCTGCCCCTGGTGGGTCTCCCTGCTGGCTGTGTCCCTTTGAGCCCTCCCCTATGCCCAAGCAGACATGTCCATGCCAGGGAAACTCGTGATTCTGCGGGCAAAGGGTGACCCATGCGCTCTTCTTTCCTCCACTGGGCATGGGGACCCCCCATCTGTCCTCATGCCGCTCCGCTTCTGTCCGGCAGCCCACCACATTCACCAGCCCCAGTACGACAAGCCTGCAGCTCGTCCCGACCTCCCCTTCCCCGGTTCCCTCCTTGCCTCCTCTGGGAAGCCCCCTGCCCTGCGAGACCAGCCGCCAGCACCTCCTCCTCCTCCCAGCCTGGCCTCCCCTGTTTCCCCCCCGAGTTCAGCTGGTTTCCACTGGTTTTCCACTCGCCAGGAATGGCCAGAGCTGTTCTGCTTGCTGGGAAGAGCGGAAACCAGAAAGGGGGGGAAAATAATCCAGATGTCTAGTTGGCTGGAGCTGCTGAAAGCAGCCTCTTCCCTCCTCCTCCTCTTCTTACTTTCCGCCCCCCGCCACCACCCCAAAGGGGACACACTCCAAAAGAGGGCGAGGAGATGTCTGGGGTGGTCTCAATAGGGGGAAGAGCGGGTGGAAACGGCTGTGGGCGGCTGGGAAGGCTTTCCCAGCCTTCCCCAGTGCCGAAAAACCTCTCTTTTCCCCAAAGGAAGGGAGGCAGAGGCTCCCCTGTTGCGTCACTTTGTTCTGGGATGGGGAAAGCCGGCAGGGACAGGGTTTTGGGGAAGGGAGAAAGGGGCTCGGCTGGCCGGGCTGGGCCTCTTCCAGCTTCCCTGGAGCAGTGCCGGGCAGTAGGCGGACAAGCCTAAGTTCAACTCCTGTGCTGCCGGCTGCTATATATATATATAGTTATATCTCTCCGTCTAACAAGAGTATTTTTCCAAGCAGACACGCTGGGACGTGGACGGAGGCCGGGGCTCCGAAGGCGGGCGATTTCCAGCCATCCCCTCCCTGCCCTTTTGCCCAAAAGCGCTCCTTTTCTTCCTCCAAACCCCCAAAATCAAGGCGCCCGAGAGCCTGTGGGGCTTCGAGGGGTATCCAGAGCAGGGGGTGAGACAAGGGGTGCCCTNCCCCCCCTTTTCCCACGGCTGTCCCCCCAAGGCTGTCTCTCCCAGGCTGACGCCCTGATGCCACGGGAGAGAGGGAGCAAAGCTGGCGGGGAGGGGACGTGGGAAGGAGGAGGGCGGGCTGCAGCACCGCCGAGCCAATCCTCGCCTCGGCAAGGAGACCAGAGAAAATGAGATTTATTCCAACTATCCAGGACAGAAAACTTCAGGAACTTCTTTGCCGCTCCCCCCCCCTCCCCCCCCTCCCCCC
>VXBO01002531.1:536410-550920 GCA_013400135.1 Rhinoptilus africanus | reverse complement strand
CCCGCTTTCCTTCCTCCCAGTTTCCTGTTGCATTCCTGCCTTCTTCTCCCTTTCTTTTTCACCATCCTCCCCGTTTCCATTGCCTTGCCACCCCTCCCGCTTCTCCCCTCTCCTACCACCCTCTCCACCCTCTTCCTTCTGCTTCTGAAATTCCCCCAACTTTCCACACAGAGGAATCAAAACTTTCAGGATTTACCTCTTCCNTCCCCCCCCCTCCCCCCTTTCCCGCTTCCCCAGTGCCATTTCCCGTCCTCCAGCATCGCCGCCTCCTGCTCCCAGGCGCCTGCTTCAATGAGTTTGGGGGAAGGGGGAAGCCCAGGTCACTGGCTAACCTGGTTGTAGGAGCCTGGCTGGGGGGCAAAAGGAAAGGAGTTTGCCCCCTGTACGTGACCCCCTCATGTATGACACGGGGTCGTGCCAGCCCGCGTCGGATGGGAAGTCCCCGGTGCCTGTGATGCAGCATTGCCAACCAGGAATGGGGACTGGGAGTGGGCGGTCATGCCAGGACCTGTGGGTAGTGCTGGGCTGAGCGTAAGCTGTGGGATAACAGCCTCCTTGAAGGCTGCATGGGCCCCATGGGCGCTGTGGGGTCAGGACAAGAATTACGGGGTCAGGGCAAGCATCATACCAGCGGCACAGCGTCAGAACAGGGTGAAGGGGTGGCACTGGGTAAATTCAAGGAGGTGCTCTTTAGTGGCACCACGGAGCGTTTGTGCCCACATATGGGACACCGCAACCCTCTGGTATCACGCTTTGTTGCTTTGTCCCTTGATGGTGGCAGGGCAGAAGACCTTATCAGTGCCAAGGAGGGGCAACCTGCTGGTGGGTACGGCATCACCAGTGCCATCCGTCACCCTCACGAGCTCCAGGTGAGACTTGGTGGCTCTGCTGGCAAGCACTTGGCCAGGCACAAGCACCTATTCAGGGCCTTGTGGAGGAGAAGGGAGGTGTCTCTGCTGGCAAAGACGAGACAAGACTTGTTGGGGTTAAGCAGGGCCCGGCTGAAGGGATGAGAAGATGTCTACAGAGGAGATGTCGAAATGGAGCCTGGCCTCTTGCTAGGCTCAGGTGGCCCGTGCTGGGGTGCCCAGGCAGGAGCACCTTATTGCTCAGAGATTTGCCAAGCAGCAGTAGGATTTTGGCACCCTTGGCCTCAGGCTTCTTCTCTGTGACATGGGATTGTTGTGTTTTCTGCCTTCTGTGGAGGTCTTCTCCATTAGGGATTCTGGACTGTGCGTTTTGGTGGTACTTCTAAGTGAATATATATCTTGGATGGAGATGGGAGCTTAGGTCTGAGGTGGGGTGAGCTGTGTGACTAGCAGGGAAAGGAGGACAAATCATTACCGGCATCCTCCCTGCTTGCCAGAGGTATGGTAGGCATCTGTTCCCCCACATCCTGCTCAGAGGAAGCCAAGGGGGTGGGGGGAGAGGCAGGAAAAGGCCCTTTCTTTGGGTCTGCTCCCTCTGGATGGCCTTCCAGGGCATCTCCCCACCAAGCCCGAGGGGCTGCCCCTTACTCCCCTCACCCCCATCCCCGTGCCCTGAAGCAGGGGCTGCGGCAGGGAGCAGAGCCTGGGCGACGGCAACCGCCTCCGCCGGGGAATGCAGAACAAATCTCTTCCAGATGGGACAGGGGCCACGCTCCACTCCTCGTGGGGCGGCCGTCTCTCCACCACCTCCTCCTCCTCCGCCTCCTCCTCGCCCCTGCTCCAAGCATCTCTGTGCTCTGGGCCAGGACGGGCTCCATTTCCAGGAAGTGGTTGGAAATCCCCCCTTTTCAGCACCCCTTCCTGAACCTTGTGGTCTTGTGGCCATGCCAGCCGGGCTGTGACTTCTGTCTTTCTGGGGCTGGTGCCCCAGACCTCCAGCGTATGTGCCAGCTCCAGGACTCGGTACCCATCCTGGCCTCTGGCTGCCTGGGTAGGAGCAGAGGTGGTACGGCCCCTCCAGCTGTTCCATAGGAGGGGTTGCACCCTCCTGAGACCCCCTTCTTTCATATACAGCTGCCTGCAATGCAAATCCATACAATCCTGCCTCCCAGCCTGTTTATCCACCTCAGCTGATAAATGAGAGGTGGCTGTGGGACTGGAGGGTGCTGCAGAGCCACTGTACCACCCATGGGTGCCTTGGGCAGGGGCTAATACCCGGACCACTCCCAGCCCCATCACTACAGACGCCTGGCTACCTCTTTTACCTCCAGCCACCCCCAACCTTTCATCCCATCCTTAACCCTGTGCCCCAGGCAGCGGTACCAGCCTCACCATTACAGAGAGACCGGCCACTGGGCTTATCACGGGAGCAGACAAGTGGCCCAGCAGCCTTCCTGGCTGAGGATTTGCTTTGATTCCTACAACATCAAAGATGGGGCTGTGCAAATTGTCCCCTGCATCTTCTTCCTGGTGCTCATCCCTCCGGCATGGGGACAAGGTCTTATGGGTGGCTGAGTGCAACAGGGACGGAGAAGGGGATGGAGGGTGCTGGGGTTGGGGTTGAGGTCTCTGCCCCACACCTCCAGGACCTTAGTCCTTCCTCCCACCTGGCTTTGCAGCCCCTGCCACTCACAGACCCGATGCCTGAAGGAGGCTGATGCAGGACTCCTCTGGAGAAGAAAAACCCCACTTCTCCCTTTCCCAGGCACCTGTGGGGAGCTGAGGGAGGGTGATGGGGGCAGCCCAGTTTGGGGTTTTTATTCCTTGCCATTGCTGTTCCCTGCCTTCCCATCCACCCTCTTTCCCTGGGAAATTTCCAGGGATGGGGTAGTGCTCCTGGAGCCCCATCCCTGGAAATATCCTGGGGAAGGAGGGCAGTCAGGGGGCTTGATGGGAAGCGGGTGCCTCGCTCGGCGCACAAGAAGCAGACATCCTGTTGCTGCCCAGGGTCTCCGGCTCATATTTCCTCATTAACTGGGAGCGCCGCTCGTTTGCGGGTGACTTCCAGATGTTTCCATTCTACACAGGGCGGCCGCAAGGGCGCATACCACACGGGTATGGGAATTACTGCCGCCAGCAGAATGGGGGACAGACCCCTGCCATGAGGGGGAAGGGGGTCCATAGGGCCCCCTGCCCCACCGACCATCCCAGCGTGGCCTCATCCAGCGCCCCATCACCCTGGCGCCTCTGGGGCTCTCCTCACGTGGCCCTCAGTGCTGCCTCCAGCCTGCGTCTCTCAGCCCTGGGGCTGAGCTGGAGGCAGAGCTGGTTTCAGGATGAGCAAGCTGGGGTGGTGGCAGGAGGTGACAGCCCAGGGCGAGGGGTAGGTGTGAGGCACCCAGTGCCTGCCCAGCACATCCCTGGTTTGATGCCAGTGCTGGCTTTGTGGGCACTGGATCCCTCATGCCCCGTAATTTCTTCACTGGGAGGATTTCTCCACTGGTGGTGCTTCCAGGGATGTGCTGTGCCAGGCTCAGCCCATTTTCGGGGCTGTGCTGCTGGTCCCACACTCTGTGCCCGTACCCTTTGTGGTAACTGGGGAGAGGGATGAGACCAGTGCGGTTCCCGGCATCCTTTTGCAGCACTGGGGAAGGAAAGCAGGTGGGCTGCAGCGAGCACCATCGGGCGGGCAGCAGCACTGGGTTAGACCCACCCCTACTAGAAGAGGGTGGGTTGACCTCTGCAAAAAGCCCATTTCTAATTTTCCCTGCTGATTCCTTCAGCTCCCTTCCCTGGATCAGTGGGAGGCTGAAGGAATGGGATTGACCACGTCCCACTTGTGGGGTTTGCAAAGAGGGGGCGGAGGGTGCTTTTCCCCCAGGAGTTGTGCTGGGAACTCAAAGCCTCAGGGTTTGCCAAAGCCCAGGAGGAGGTAGGGATGTGTTCCCAAGCTTGCTGGCGGGCTGCCTCCCTCCCTCTGCCCATCTCCTCGTATCCCAAACGTTTTCATCCTTTTTCCCCCTCCCGCCCTCCCCAGCTTCCTCTTCCTATGCTTGTCCTGTTTGAGGGCCGGGGGTGTGGGGTGCCGTAGGCGTGTTGTGGGGGTGTTGTGCGAGGGAGGATGGAGGGAAAGACCCCGGGACAGACCATGATCCGTGCTCTCCCTCCAACTTTCCCTCAGGCGCAGAGGAGACGGAAGGAGGGGTTTGGGACATGACTGGGAATGGAGAGAGGATGTTGCATAAACCAGAAGCAATTCAGGAACAGCTGCCTGTGGCCTGGAAACAACTCTGTGATTATGGGCACTGGAAAAGGAGATGTAAATATATATATATGTATGTACATTACGTCTCCCCAGAACAACCCCCCCCAAACACCACATGATTCTCCAGTTCCTTTTCATAGACCCTAAGGAGGTGCAAGAGGGACCTGGGGGGCTCAGATATCAATATTTGCTTCTCTGTGTGTGTGTGGGCATCTGTGGGTCTGTTTGCCCTACCCCAAATACATCCTCTCAGCAGGATAAGGAAGGGGAGAACATCTGCAGGAGTTTACAACCCATGAAGGCTGGAGGGAGGTAGGATGGAAGTTGCTGGGGTGAGGAGAGAAAGAGGGAGATGGTGAGAGTAGGAGGGATGCAGCTGGAAGAGAAGGTGCACAGGGGATGGGGGTGAGGAGCAGGAAACTTGGGGGGGCTCAGGGGCGAAAGGGCCTTTTGGAGATGAATTGCATGAGGAGGTGGGGGCAGGTGCTTTGGGGAAAGCTGGAGGGTCTCAAGGGAAGGGAGCAGGTCCCCAGGGTTGGCAGGGTTGGGAGAGGGGACTGTCAAGGGATGGGGGATGCATCCATGGAGCAAATGGGGATCAGGATGTGGGGATGACGAAGGGTGAGATGTGTGGAGAAAGGATGTGGGGATATAGGGAACGAGGGATGGGGATGAAGAAGTGAGTCATCCATGGGGGGAGAGGAAGACCATGAGTAAGGAACGTGTCCTGGTCAAAAGGAAGAGGTGAAAGCCAGGGGAGTGGTTGGACAGAAGGCCTGGACAACTCTTTTATCATAATGGTTTTGCCTGTCCATCCAGTGTATTTTTGTCCCACGGAAGGAAGGGGGTGGGGATGCAGAGGCAGCTAAAAATAGGGGTGTCCCTGCCCATTCCCCCAAGGCGGGCATCCGTCTGTCTGCCTGCCTGCCTGCGGGGTTGCTGCGGGATCTGGAGGAGGGGAGCAGGCCCAGCCTCCTCCCCACGGTGTCTGGCTCTGCTTTTGTTTGTCTCGAAGCCCTACGGGGACAGGAAGAGGCCGCGGGGCCGGGAAACAATGGCTCATTCTCTGGGAGTCCGCGCCTGCCGAGGAGCGATAGGGGACACGGGACGGTGGCCAGAAGGCGGGCACAGCCTCCCAGCGCTGCGGCCACCGCAGGAGCTCGCCCCCCAGGAGATGATGGGGTCCACCGGTGCGATGCAGGGGGACATCTTCCAGCCCATCCCTCTTCCCCAGATCCCAAACCAGGCTCCCGTGCTCAGGCGGAGAAGGGATGAGGGACCATCTCGCCTAGACAAGGGAGGCAATGCCAGCAACCTGGAGAGCGGCGGGAGCATGTCTCCAACCAGCGCTGGAGAAACCTGTTCTTTTGCAGCCTCTCCTTGAGCCTGTGAAAGCCGCGGGGAGGGTGACTGGAGCTGGCATCCCCTGGTGGGAATGTCCCCAGCTGGGGCCAGGGAGGTATTTATTTAGGAGCTAGCATGCCTCTCTGTCCTGGCCGTCGCTGCGCTCGCCGAGGCAGTGCCAGTGCCGCTGGTGGAAGCTCTCTCCATGCTCTGTGCTCCCCGCTGCATGGGAGACAGCCACAAAGCATGGATGGGTGGGTGTGCATGGCAGGGGTCAGAAAGTGATAAATCCTTTTATCCCACCTCTTTCTTCTCCAGACCTTCCTTTTGTGGCAGTGTCTCTCCCAGGGGCCTTTTCCTCCTGGGATGTTAGATCTGGCAGCCGGGTGCTGGAAACACCATAGGGAGAGTCTCTCCCCACACTTCTCCAGATGAGGCAGGGGTGAGAGGAGGTGGCGTTAGCACCTAAGGTAGGGGTGAGGTTAGGAGATATTTTTCAGGGGTTGAGCAAGGAGGGGACAGAAGAACCTCCCCATCTCCAGCCCCCCTTTTTCAAGGTCTCAGATGCTCAGGGCTGAATGCTTGCCAGGGCTCCTCTTGTTTACTCAGCCGGGGAGCTGACACATCCAAGGTCTCTGCTGACTCCACTTTCCCACATGCTGCTGGCGGGCGCATTCCAGGGCAGAGTGGAGATCAGCGCAGAGGCATGCCAGAGGTTTCCATCCGGGATGCCATCCCCACCCCCCCTCCCTGCTCTCCTCAGGCATCCGGCACCTCTTGCCAGGCTGTGAAGAGCGGGCATCACATCTGGCCAGCGTCCTGGGCTTTTACAAGCCAGGGCTGGCACAGATCCCAGCCATGGACTGGGACCCTGGGGACGGGGTCTGCCTCTCATGCCAAATGCTTTCATCAAGGTTCGGTTCTCCCCGCTCCCCTCCGGAGATCTCAGTCCTGCACCCCGTGTTAACCCATGGGAGATGTGTGGATGGGCAAGGGATGCCTGTCTTATCTTAGTCATCCCTAGAGGGACCTGGGGGAAAGGGGTAACACCTTCCTACTGAGTCGTCCCAGCTTTTTCATCCATCCTAAGATGAAAGGCGCCTGCTCCTGCGGCTGGGCTTAGCTTGCCGAGGGTTAACAGTGCTGGGTTCCGCCAGGGCGACTGTGTGCGCTGGAGGAGGAGCTGCCCCCTTCTCCTGCAGGCACCAGCTCTGGTTCCTCCTGGGAAGCCACCCTGACCTGGCGTGGCCGCCTTTGGTTTTAGGAGGGAAGGCCACAAAGCTTTCAAAAATAGGTGCCAGGAGATAAAGAAGGGTTTTCAGAGCTGGCTGCAGGGCTGGGGCGGGAGAGCAGCTCTCGCCCTGTCATTTCGGCCGGAGGCTCCTTGTCCCAGCAGTGTTCCCACCTCTCCCGGGGCAGCTGGCATCTTTGCCTCCTCGGACCTCATGTTACTGGCAAAGGACCACCACGACCTTTCCTCCCGGCCCCGGGCTGGCCTGCAGGGGCCCCTTTACGCCCAGCCCCAGCGTCTGGAAGAAGGGGCCTCGTCTCCCTCTTCGGCTGCCACAGGAAATGCGGAGCCTGGAGGTCAGGGGCCAGCCGGCAGCTCCTCCCGTGGGGGACAAGCAGCCCAACGCTGTGGCTCCTATCACACTGGAGAGGAGGGGAGGGAGAGGGAGAGCTGTGGAAGAGGGGGGGAGAGGGCCAGGCTTTTCCTGTTTATGTGATTACCAGACCCCCCAAGAAAGGGAAAGGACTTGGAAAGCTCGTAGCTCTTGGGCGGGCTCCAGCCAGTGTCTGTCTGCGGCTTTCAGCCCCGGGAATGCATCCCTGGGGCAGGGCGCGACTCCTTCCCGGGGGGGGAAAATGGGCATCCAGCTCCCAGGGAGGGGGCTGGGGTTATGTTCCTGGGGCTTGCAAGGGTCTAGTCTAGTGGAAAGGCTGGGGTCGGCTTCCTGGAAAGTGAGGCATGCCTCCTGGTGCTCCCCAGGCTTTGATTCCTCCCGTGGTTGTCTCCGGCTTTGGCTGATTGTGGGATGGTCTGAAGGGGAAAGGGCCAAGCCAAGGAGGGAGCTGGGGACACAGGAATGGGGAGCTCTGTGAACACCAGGCACGGGGGCGAGCTTCAGGGAAGGTTACAAATCACACCACGCTCTGAGCACAGAGCCCGGGCAGCAGGGCTGCAAGACCTCCGGCGTTATCTGGGGTCATATCCTGCAGGGCATCTAGTGTGGCCATGGTGGTATGTGGAGAAGGAAACGAGGTCCAAGATGTGCTCTCGCTTTTACCTCTGGCACCTAACCGCTCTGGGTGAGCTCACATCTGTACCAAGCTGGTGGTGACTCAGCTCTGCTCTGTAGCCCTTGGCCCATGCAGAATGTGGGTTGAGGGGTACTCTGGGCAGACCCACCTCTGGCTGATTCCCTGGAGCACACCCCATTAGTCAGCGTTAATGGCAGCAGAAGGGGGTTACGGCCCCTTTGCTGCCCCCCAGGTAAGCCTGGGCCCAGTCATCTCCCATCAACTGCAGGATAAGAGTAGCTGTGTCTGGCGTGCAGGAAGAGGCACGGCTCTTGGCTCCCCACATCCTTCCCTTCCCACGGGCTCCAGCAGAAGGCCACGCTGACCCACGGCCTCTGGGCTTTGCCCTGGCACTTCCCCAGCCACCGCCTGTCCCAAGGGGTTGGACGGTGGGGTGATGCCACCCTATGGCTCTGGAGCAGTGTTACAAGTGCTGGGGACAACGGCTGCTCATTGCCCTCTCCAGGGAGACTTTGTGCGCACTCAGATCTTTTTCCTGCCTGTGTCCTTGACAAGTTTGCTCTCCAGCCATGGAAGAAAGGTCCTGCCCTGGTCCTGGCCTACTGAAACCCCAGCGAAGTCTCATCGTGACTCCCTCTCTTGCAGCTGCATTGATGCCCCAAGGACAGTCAGGTATTTCTGGGGCTAGAAAACCAGCAGGCTGAGGGTTGTGGCCCAAACCATGAACTGCAATGCCAGGTGCACAGGTGAACCAGGATCTGTCCTCTGAGAGACGCTGCTGGAACTCTGGTGGGTTGCAGGCTGAAATGCCAACGTGCCTTCCCATGCACAGTACCAGCCTGTGCCCTCAAAGCCCCAGCTGTTGCAGCAGAAGAGGCATTTTGGGTACTTAATTTATGTTGTCTGTTGCTTTATGGAGCAAATTTGCTGGTGGGCAGCATCTTCTTTCCCCAACACATGACCCCTATCCCTTTCCCTGACACGGCACACGTTCATTGTCATGGGTGTTACAGGATGGTATCGTCCCCTCCTGCTCCTCCTCCATCAGCATCTGGCCAGCCTCAGCCTGACAGTGACTCTTAGGGACTCTGGCTGCCAGGGATCCTAGGCCATGCTTGTGTACCAGCGCAGGAGAGGAGCCTTATGGGACTGGTCACTTTGGGGAGGAGGAAGGGAAGATGGAAATGATGTTTTCCACCTAAACTCCTTTCTTCCCTTGTGTCAAAGCTGCATGAGGGACCAGGGCATTTCTGAAGTGGGCAGAGAGACCTCCCAGTGAAGTAGCTAATTTCCTGGTGACACTTCGTTCTTCTGAATTCAGACTGCTCACTGTCAGCTTGCTCATCTATGTGATGGCATCTGAGCTGGTGCTGGTGATTCTCACTGTTTTGTTGTCTCTGATTTCAGCTGCCCTGCAAACACAAGGCAGAATTTGCCTTCTGGTCTGTTTGTTCCCATCCTAAGCTAGAGCTCATGTGAGATGGTGGAAACATGCTTGGCCAGCTTTGGGCAGAGGACCACTGATGATCCTGTGAAGTCTTCTTGGAGAAGAAGACGTCTCTTGTTTAGGGAAACTTGACATCCCACAAGGCTGGAGATGAGGCTGGAGCTCTGCTGGAGCCGGAATAGGAGTGGTTTGTTTGCTCTGACTAGGGAGGTGTCCACATACATGATAAAGGGGTTAGGAGGCCAGGATGGAAATGGCCTCTCTATGACTGTTTGAGGATTCTAGATGAAGACATAGGTAGGATGGAGAGGAGAAGGTAACTGGTATGCGTGGGAGTACAGAGGAATGGCTGGATGCTACAGAGCTATCTAGACGTATTGATTTCTGTTCTGCACAGTGCCATCTTCCCTGTCTGACTTCTAATCCAGATTGATGACCCCGCTCATTTAACCCGTTTGCCTTCCTCTGGCTGCAGGTCAGCTACTCCTTTTGTTCAGCCAGCCTGGATCTGTGGCAGACCTCATTCACCGTGATGGACCTTACGCCCCAAGGACCGTAAGTGGCACTCTGGGGAGGACAGATAGCCCGTTTCCACCTGTTGCTAACAGAGCAGGTCTGGGACTGATGAAAATAACTGAGTGACACTGAAACCAGCAGTATGAGACATGCCTGGAGTGAGTGGAGAACTTGTGAGGTCCTGTAGGACCATAAGCAAGTAACAGAGTCTCAATTCAGAGTGTTTGCAGGATGCTAACTGGGGACGTTGTCATTCGCAAGCCCTTTTTTCCAGGATAGTGCTGAGGTCACATTGTAATTAATGCTTTGAATGTTGAATGTTATGTCCTGAGAGGTGGAAGACGCGACCTACTTCATATTTCTGTCGTCTGCAGCCCCAAGCAACAGCTGGTGAAGGTTGACGTGGTCACATTGACCTCTGGTGGCTGCAGCCTCAGCATGCAAGGAAAGCACTAAGGAGGAGCAGGTGGGTTTGGTGAGCTGTTGCCTGTTGCAATTAAAATGCAGTTGTGTTTGTTTGTTCTCTGGGCTCCCTCCCCCATCGCCTTTCCTCTTGGGCAGTCATTTCTTCTCTGCCCAAAGCAGGTGTGATCTGCCCCCTCTTTGTGTGTACGTCTTCAGTCCATGTGGTTCTCCTCCCTTAGAGTCAAATTCTCTTTGCACGCACAGCGCTAAAAACCAGAGGTGGATCCTTTGTTGGAGAGTTGAATTCACTCCCAGTTTCTAGACAGAGAGGGTCATACCAGGGGGGCCAGATATTGGGCTCCTGAGTTCACTGTGACCTCTGTGTGGTCAGTGCTTGGACCCTTCTTATGCCGTGGAGGGCAGACTTTAACAGTCCCTTTGCAAAGCCTGCTGCAGAAGCAGCCCCAAATTGGATTCACAATGAACAGCGAGAGGGACGCTCAGTTGGCACATTTTCTGGAGTGAGAGGAAAAAAAAAAGCTGTGACTGATTCCACAGGGATAGTGCTTTAAGAGTAATGCAGCTGTGAGCAAGGCTGAGGTGGGAGCCAAGCAGGAGATTTCCAGGCTCAGCCCTGTTGAGGTGGATCCCTTTGGCACGGGCAGGTTTGGAGCGAGGAAGCTCATCCCAGTGACTCGAATCCCATCAGCCTGCTCTAATTCAGGTCTTCCTTGCCACCCAGCACACCTCAACGCCCTAAAGAGCACAGAGATGTGTTGCCAATACCTTTCCAAAAGGCTCCCACACACTTTTGCCTCCTGTAGCCCCAGGCGATGGGTGTGTTCGTGAGGGGGAGGAATGCTGAAGGAAATATTTGCTTGTTTTGCTATCTCCACACACAGATACATGCATTTCCTTCCTGCCATGAAGGCCACTCGTCCCTTTTTTTGGGGGGAGGACCTCATTCCTCCTCCCCTTCTGCAGTCATCACCACTACCATGAAGGGAACAAACCCTGTGTCGGCTGTGAAAAGCATCGGGGGAGATGAGCAGGTAGTCAAAGTCCTTGCAAAGGTTGTTAATATAAACACTGAATTTGATGAGTGTCATTAGGAAAATAAAAGTGGTTTGTTTTTGTTTTGGTTTTTTTTTTTCCCCCCTGTATGTGTTAACTAATCTGGTGCAAACCAGTGTATGAGCAGATTAGATCAGACTGGAGTCGATAATTCTGTTTCACAACCTCTTTTGCGTTTTCAGCATTTGTTTTTGTTCCACACAGGAACAAAAACCATGGAGAGTTTTTTCACGACACGAAATCGTGTTGTGACAGCTCTTGCAGAGTGAAAGTTGTTATTAGGGGGGTATTTCAAGCTCTTTTCCTCGACCTGTCTAGGGAGACCGCCCTGGACCTTAGCGAACCTCCCTCCTAAAACTTCACTGGAAGCTGTAGGTCTTTGCAAATCACTGGGCTGCAAGAAGAATAGCATATTTTGATTGGAGAAAAAAAAATGACCAAGCAAGAAATATATTATTGAAGACATTCTGACCAGCTCCCATTAAGGACACTGTGTGGATAGGAGGTTTCAGGGCAGGTTTATAAGGATACCACGCTTCCCAAAACACCAGGCAGGACTTTACAAAGCATCTAAGCTCACCATCTGTAACCACAGCTTGAGCTTTATACTGATGACTTTTAGCCACACCATCAGGAATTTATTGAATTCCTTCCATGCCCCAGACCTTCCTAAAGCTGTTTCCAGGAGGGGGCAAACAATGTGGTGCTGTGGCATGCCCATCCCTGCTCCCCGCGGCACGGGCTCGCTCGCCTCTGAGGGACCCTGCCGACCTCTTAGTGCTGTTGGTGGGATCCACACGGCGAAGTCCTGCAGAAGACCCGGCTGCCTGTCACACTCCGTGGGCCATGCGTGCCCTTCCTCTGGCGATGGAAACAACGCGTGGCTCACCACTTGCTGGCCTGTCATAGATTTCCTGTGTGAGCCGGCGTGGCTTGGAAAGTTTTACCAGTGCGACTATTTTGGTTAGGTTTTGAAAAAAAAAAACAAAAACAACAAAGCACAACCAAGCCAAACACCCAACACAAAAAAACTCCACCCAAACACCCCAGTGTCATTCCTAGTGTGAACTCAAGTGTGCCAGCACAAAAGTAGCTGCTACCAGTAAAGCTATTTTGGAAATGTAATACCTGGCTTTGAGCACGTGCAGTTCGGTGGGATAGTGCATCTCAGACAAACTGGGATTGTCTTGTACAACTGCAGCTTCCCTCCAAAGGGAAGTGTTCATCTCTGTGCCTCCATACCCCGTGAAAAAATCAGGGACAGACCATCTCCTTCCCCTCAGGAGCCGTCTGTCTGATCTGTTGGGATCATCTGCCCAGCTCAGAGCCTTCAGGGGTGGTCTGCCTGCTCCTGGGGTACCTGCTGATCTCAGAAGACACTCTCCCTGCAGGAGAGTGACTGGTGGTGCTTGATGTGGGACCTGCTGTGTCTGATGTCTGCGCGTTCTGAGTCACAAAGCACCGCAGCCATTGCCCATGGGGTCAGGGCGGGTGGAAGGAGAGGTTTCCTTGACATCAGCCTTGAGTTCATCTCTCTCTGGGTGAATGAGAGAAACCAACTCTTGTTTTGGGGCTTTTATCGTGACTGTGAAGATCTTATCTGCTGTCACCACAAAATATCCTGCTCAGGAAATCTTTTCACTAGAGAGAGAGAGAAAGAGAGAGAGAGAGACCTGGTTTGTTTGTGAGAGGATAACTAGCAGGCAAAAATTGACATGGGTTGAGTCAGAATGGGTTCCCTGCAGGCAGCCTTGCTTGTACTTGCTTTTGATCACTCAACTGGATGCCTCTGGCTGCAGGTAAGGGCTGGAGACCGGAGCTGTGCCCTGCTGCTGGTGGTCCTGGGCCAGCACATACCTTTGGGAGGGAGCTGTGCAGCGCTGGGCTCGCAAGGGAGGAGAAGGCGGCCGTCGGGACCCCATGCAGGGAGGGTGAGTCAGCAGCAAATTCATACGCTCGGGGTGTCAACTGGTGCCTGGTGGGACGGATGCCATGCGAGAGGAGGTGGCGTTTGCTGAAAGCCCTGTGTGCGCCCGTGCGCCTGGTGTTTGCTCAATACCTGTGTGTATTTTGCAACAAAAAGGCTATGTGTCTGTGTGATGCTCTGCGCATCACACAGAGTCAGTCTCAATTCCCAGATGGGGGCTGCTTGTGCCTGATCTTGAAAAAAACACAGCAGCACGGGGAAAGGGTCTCGCTAAAGCCTCCCTTCCCTCAAACCACCTTGCTGAAGCCGGTGCAGGCGCTCTGTAGTGACCAGAGGGGATGCGTCTGCCATTGGCCCTGGAGGAGAGACAAATGAAGATGTTCATTTTGGGTGCAGCAGGAATCCATTAGGGCACGGAGCCCAGTTTGTACCTCAAGACTGTTTCATACTCCCCCTGCTTTGGTTTCTTCATTTATCTGAAGGAGGAGAGAAAGTATTCCATGCAGAGGTGGGGTCTAGAAGCTGCAGTGGAGGGATGCTGAGGGCATCTCCCTTTTGGGAACATGTTGGCAGCGGCAGGAGCAATGTAGGTCTCCTTCATGTTCTGTCTAGAGCCCTAGAGGGATGCAGAGCACTACTTCAGGCTACCCTGTGGGTTGACTCCAAGGGTGGGGGGAATTAGGTGAACTCCTATTTCTTATGAGCTTGATATTGCATTGTGAATGTCTTGCACAGGGCCTGCGCTGTCTATCCTGGCCAAAGAGGTCTGAGGTTTGACATGGTTAAGAGTCAAGAAATGAGAGTGAAATGGGGTTGCTAGAGAAAATTAAAGGCACCTTAGCCTTGGAGGGAGAGGCATATGATGTTGGGACCCCGTCATGGTCTCCAATTCCATCTCTCCCAGACCTCTCTGTCCCAGCGGTAAGCACAGGTTTGGTGGAGGTTACCCTGTGTGAGCTCTTTAGGATGCTGTGTGGATACGTAGATCTGCTCCTGGGATTGCTGTGGCCGCTCGCACTGAGGGAGAAAGGTTTCTCGGCATCTGCCCTTGGCCCGGGGGCCTCAGTGGCTGATCAGGAGGGCTGGTGCAAGCCCCTGCATGCCCTCGGGTACAGCTCCGCCAGGCTGCCCCGGGGGGGTTCCTCCACGCCCAGCTCCACCCACAGAGGCCACACAGCACTGGGGGCCAAATTTGAGCCTGTGGGACCTCTTCTCGGCCTGGACCGGGTTTATTTTCACCACCCTCATTTTCAGCCTTTGCTTAATGCACTCCCCCGCCCCGGGCCAGAGCCAGCCCTACACCTGGGGTGGTCAGGCTACGATTTCTGGAACCCTTGAACCAAAAAAAGCTCTTCTTTGAGCACTTTTTCTCAGCCGGGGAGGCTGCGCCCTGCTCGGAGA
>VXBO01002531.1:475511-535905 GCA_013400135.1 Rhinoptilus africanus | reverse complement strand
CTCTTTCCCGGCCGCCTCCTTAGGGCTGGCCCGCTCGCCATTCCTCGAAGAGTCTTCGGGATGGCCGAAAGGGGAAGCGGTGCCCCCCCTTTGCCCCCCGGCCTGGAGGGGCCGCGGNACTCGCCCAGGTGAGGAGCAGCCGGAGGGGCTCACAGAAACCGGGAGAGGCCGGGAAAAGGGGCCGCCCTCGCCCCGCCGGNTTCGGAAGAGAAGTCGCCGGCGAGCCACATCCTTCCGGAGAGCAGCTCCGGCCCGGGGCTAAGCGGGGGCGGCGGGGAACGCCGGGACACACGCCGAGAAAAGNCCCGGGCGGGAGGAGGGGTACCGGCTCCCAGAGCCCTTCGCCTTCTCTCTCTCTGCCGAGTCTGCCTGCCGAGGAGCTGGTCTCTGCTTGCACAGCCGGCTTGGGTTTTTTGGAGAAACCCTTCGGTTTAAAGGCATAAATCTGCCCCCGAGGAGCCGAGCTCAAAGCAGCGCGACTTCTGTGACCTGCTCTTGTGTCCTTCTGCGTACATGTGTCCCTGTGGCAAGCGAGCCTGTCCCAAATGAGAGAGATCAGTTTCTGCAAGAAATGCAGTTTGTTTTCTTTATTCAACCTAGAAGGATCCAGATCTGTATCGGTATTTAGGCTCCTAAGCCCTTTGGTGCTGGAAATCAGACACTTGAGTATCTTTTGTGGATTCAACAATTCTCTTTTCCTATTATCCTTCATCCAGCAGACCCTAAGCCTCCCATATTTCTGTTTGGAGGATTAACTTCTTGTGCAGCTCTCTCAGCCATCCTCCTTGCTGTGTTAGTTGGCTGTCTGAAATCGCATGATATCATTCTCACCACAAGAAAGAAAAAAATCCAAAACC
Source organism: Rhinoptilus africanus (assembly GCA_013400135.1). Lineage (NCBI taxonomy): Eukaryota > Metazoa > Chordata > Aves > Charadriiformes > Glareolidae > Rhinoptilus > Rhinoptilus africanus. The sequence goes on along the minus strand of VXBO01002531.1, from coordinate 535,048 downwards.
CAAAGAAAAGAAAAGAAAAAAAAGAGCGGGAGATTTCCTTCCCTCTGCCTTCATGCAGCGTGAACCTCTACACTGTCCCTGGGGATGTTTATGTGGCCAGGGTAGGAAAGCTGGACTTGATGCCAGCAGCAGAGTGTCAGGTAATGGTGCACCCTGGGGAAGAGAGGGTGGCTTCTAGGTCTCGGAAGGTATTTGCTGTGCTTTGCCTTGCCAGCTAAAAGGATTTGTGGTGGCCTGTGAAGCAGATTTTATTTCACAAGTGACAATACATAATGCTGGTTGAGTTGATGCACAGCTCCTTGCACATACCTGCTCCATCACAGCTTGTAGGACTTAATGGAACAGGTTCACCACTGCTCTCAGGGTTTTCAATCCATTGGCTTCAGGGGGTCGCTCTTGCTTTATCTGATTGACAGAGAGATTGCCTTGTTGCTATGTGTTTCCAGGGCTCCACAGAGATGTATGGAAGATGCGCTTCTGTGATTCCCCTTTGGTTCCAGTACCTGTAGCCAAGGTGCTCCATGGGAAGGTGCCCATGGGAACGATGCTTGGGGCACGCACAGGGAAAATGGATCCCCAGGGAAACCCTCCTCTCCACCCCCAGTATGAGACCATGTCCCAGGCTGTGAAAATTCTTAGTCCTGAGAATTTCCCTTTGTTAGGGATGGGGAAAAAGGGAAGACGTGTGAGGGTCAGGGGAATTTAAGGGTGCTTCAGGGATGAAGATGACATCTTTGCTAGACTTCCTACTGTGTATGCTCCTAACTTCTTTATGCGCCACTGCCTTCTGCCTCCTGCATATCTAAGGCCCTGGGTGGACACTCAAGATCCTGCTGAACTGATTTGAATGTAAAATGGCTTTTGATGTTTCTGAGTCACATTTTTGAGACTATTGAATCGTTTGCAGGGTCATACCTCAACTCGTGTTCTCCCATGCCTACTCATGCCTTTTACCCAGTGCTCCTCCATCATTCCTCAGACCTTCTCTTTCCTTTTATCCTCCCAGCCCTGGAGAATGCCTCTCTCCAAGCCTGCAGCCTCTCGGAGCAAGAGGAGGAAGAAGACACCATCTGGGAGAAGATTGAGAGTGCACGGCACCAGCTGACCCGCTCCCTGAACCCTGCGAAGCTCACCCCATACCTGCGCCAGTGCCGCGTGATAGACGAGCAGGATGAGGAGGAGGTGCTGAATTCATGCCGATTCCCTTGCAAAAGCAACCAGACAGGTGGGAGAAAGCACAAAATTGCATGTAGATGGGCCTGGTTTGTGGGGGACAACCTGGTTTTGACACGCAGTGGATGTTACCCAGCATGTGGTGTTGTGGCCTCCTGGTCCCTCCCACTGCAGTGCTCCGCCGGCTTTGTTGGCCTCTGAGATGCTCTGCAGCCAGGCCTCCCTCTCATCCTCGGTGGGTCTCCCCGGGTAGCACACAGAAGGTGGCAGTGCTCCCACCCCATTCCCTCCTCCGGCCATTCCTATTCTTGTGAATGGAAGCAGAACTGGTGGAGATGCTATTTTGTATCACGAAGCTGGTCTATGCTGTTTTCTCTCTGGTTTGCAGGGAATTCATCCTAGCTCTTTATGCCTTCTTCCAGGTTACCTGATGGACATCCTTCGGCGCCGTGGGAAGCGAGGCTATGAAGCCTTCCTGGAGTCTTTAGAGTTTTACTACCCGGAGCAGTACACCCGGCTGACGGGGAGGGAGCCAGCCCAGCGCTGTTCTATGATCCTGGGTAGGGGCAGGGGCTCCATCCCCCCTTCAGCTGCTGCTTGCATGGGAAGGGCCAGTAATCTGTGCATGTGCCTGTATAAAGCCCTGGTTCGTGCTGCCTGTGCGCAAGGAACCCCAACAGCTCTGTGCTCTGGGAGGGAGGGGACCGTATGCACATGTGTGGTGGACCATGGTGCCATAAGGCTGGGACAAGAAGGGCTACAAACCCCCAGGAGAGCTTGCCCCCCCCTTGGTGGAAAACAGCGTTGGGTTGCTTTTTTTTAGGGTTACCCCTGTCTCAGCAGCCAGGACGTGCTTCTCCTTTGTCTTCCCCCAGATGAGGAAGGCCCTGAGGGACTAACTCAGTTCCTGATGATGGAGGTGAAGAAGGTGAGGGCTCAGCGGAAGGAGCACCTGCTGAAAGAGCACCAGCTCCAGGTGAAAAACCAGGCGCTGGAGCAAGAGCAGGCCCGGATGGAGCAGCAGCTGCAGGAGCTCCTGAAGGTGCAGGAGCGTTGCAAGCGGTTGAGGGAGGAGTGGGATACCAACAGCGTGGAGCTGCTGAGGCTGAAGGATGAGAACTACATGATGGCCATGCGCTACGCGCAGCTCTGTGAGGAGAAGAACATGGCTGTGCTGCGGAGCCGGGACCTGCAGCTGGTGGTATGGCCCCAGGGAGTGCAGGGGTGGGAGGTGGGAGGTGATAGGGGTCTGATGGCCAAGAGGGGATGCATGTGGATGTCCATGCGTGGTGGCTGGTGAGCATGAAAGGGCTGATGGCAGGTGGGATGTGTATCGGGGTGTGTGCCCCTGTTCTTGATGGGGTCTGTGCCTTGAGCTGGGCAGAGTGTCCAAGTCACGGGCATGGCAAGGAAGACTGGCCACTGCCCTGGTAAAGATACATCACGTAGAGGAGCCAGAACCAGCTTCTTAGAGGAGGTGCCAGGGCAGTGACTTCCCTGGCATCCCTTGGCTCTCAGCCTGGCCGTTGGTACCATGAGATGCCCTGTCTTCTCCTCCACGTGCTCGCTGTCCTGTGCTGCCTGCTCCGCTGGTGGGCGCCTGCGCTGTGTCCAGGCAGCAAGGCACGCAGCAGGCAGCTGATTCTGTCGAGCTGCCTGTTTGTCTTGTTTACTCCTTCCCCGGGAAAGGGCTTGCATTTTCCTCTCTCTGGCGAGGATGGTGGCACGCGGGGCGCTGGGTGCCTGCGTGCTGTCTGGAGCTGCCCAGCCCACCCTGATGTTCACAGCAGTGTTTTTGCCCAGGCTCTGCCTCCCCCCTCCCCGCCGCTCTCCACCGCCTCCTCGTCTCATGACGTTTGGGAGACTCATGCCGCATACCTGAAGGAATTCATGACACTGCACTCCAGCTGCCAAGCTCTCACCTCCAGCAAACACGCGCCCATTTCCTGCCTGGGCACGGACAGCCCTACCTTGAACCTATTAATAACCTGGTTTCCTTGGTGCTCTACTGCCTTCTGGCATTCCCCCCACCAGTCTGGGCCTGGACCTTTCACGCAGCCCCGCGGTTATCTTTCATTCCTCATCCTGCTCTGACAGTCCCGGGATCCTCCCCTACCTTTTATCCGGTATTCCTGCCCATGCCAGCTCCCCTGGGCCTCCTCTGAGCAGGAGGCGAATTGCTTGTGAGTAACTCTGGGGTGGAGAAATCCCCCTGGAAGCAGGGTCAGCTACCAGGTCCCAGCCTGTCTTCTCCTCCTGGCTCCAGGGTCCAGAAGTGACTGGTCTCTGAAAGTCATTCTGGGTCTTTTGGACAGATTTGCAGAAGTAATCCCGTTCCATTGGCAATTTTGTCAGTGCTGCTTAGTGCTCCGTGGCTTTGGTAGGTTTCCCCTGCCCTGTTTACTCTCAAAGCCTTACCTGGCTGTGAAAGTCCAGTACTCTGATCAACCTCATCAGTCGTTCCAGGTCTGTGAGGACCTCCCTTACTCCTAAAAGTCCCTTGTCTCCAGCGACGTGTTGGTGGAGGAGTGTGAGAGCAGGCCAGGGTGGGATGATGCATCTGTGGTACCCTCCAGCAGCTTGAGCCTCAAATGCTTCCCAGGTCGGAGGTGACCTCCCCGCGCTGGATAGCCTCCAGCGGATTTTTTCTGCTGCAGATTTGTTTCTCAGCTGTTCTAGGAGCCGGGAAGCCTTTGAGAGGCTCACAGCTGCTGGCCCTGGTGGTGCAGCAGAGGTCCCCGGTCCACCCAGGGTCAAGGCCAGCTTCAGTGAGGATGCCCCAAGGCAGCAAGAAAATTGTTGCACCGAGAGAGGATCCTGAGACTGAATGCTCTTACGCAAGTGCATCTTCCTCCTTTGCCCTGCAGGGAAAAAGCTTTTTTGTGCAGCTGTGCTAACCTTGACCCAACAGTAGGACAGTCCTTCGGCTGGTTGCCCAGCCCTTGCTTTCCTCGCCTCCGGGCCCTTTTTCTGCTCAGCGTCCTCTCTGCTTCACTCTCCCGCGAAGGCAGAGGTGCCAGGGCCGTGTGTGTCACTCTGTGTTTTTGTTCCGTGGGTTGCAGGTGGACCAGCTGAAATGCAAAGTGACCAGCCTAGAGGAGGAGTGCAGCCTGCTGCGGAAACAGGCGTCTGCGCCACCCCAGTGGGAGGTGGAGGAGCGGGGCCACCCCGACACCGTCTCTGAGCTGTGGGCTGAGAACCAGCGGCTCACGGCGTCGCTGCAGGAGTTGCAGGGCATGTTGCAGGTACCTGGCTGGGCACGGCGAGCTCCAGGTCACCTCCTTTCCTGGGGCACCCCAAGCGCTGGTGACATGGGCACTGGAAAGTTGGGGGAAGTCAATGTCCCAGGCTGGCCTGTCCCTCTGAGCATATCGCTTGGCTGTGCTGGCTGCCATTGCTTCTGGGTCTGGGTAGTGATGGGTCCTTGTTTCCAGCTCTGTGACTCTTGGATGCGCTCGCGAATGTGACTTTGTGCCTTGGAGCACACAGTTGATTAATGCAGGAGTGAGGGTGACACTTGTGCCAGTCTGTCTGTCAGTGACCTGGTCTAGTGCTCCCTTCAGTGCTTGTGGTGCAGTGATGGTACCCTCTTGCCTCCTAGACGCCCGGCGAGGGCCCAGTGCCAGGCTCTGAGCAGATCCTGCTGGACATCCTGGAGCACGACTGGAAGGAAGCCCAAGATGACCGGCAGGATCTCTGCCAGAAACTCAATTCCCTGCAGAACGAGCTGCAGTGGGCCGAAGAGCTGAGGGATAAGGTAGAGCATCCATCAGTGCCCCTGTCCCTGCCCACTGACCAGGGCCTGGAAGAGAGGGGAGGGAGGGGTCTGGGAAGCCTCAGCAGTCACTTCCAGGAGGGCTAATGCTCGTTGCTTGCTGTTGCCAGTACCTCCAGGAGGTGGAAGATCTGCAGCTGAAATACCGGACACTGCAGAAAGACTGTGATCTCTACAAGCATCGGATGAACACAGTGCTGCTGCAGCTGGAGGAGATTGAAAAAGAGCGGGACCAGGTAAATTGCTTTCCCCTCTGGCTCTCCACCTCCCAGCAGGACCAGGGCTTTTGTCTCTGCTCTGGATGCCCCCTCCTTCCCCAGTGGATCTTCTGCACCCATACCAGGGTGGGAGGTGTAGATTAGCAGTGCAGTTGTCTGCCTCTTCTCACTCTCAGCCTGGCTCCTTGCAGGCAATCCAGAGCCGCGATGGGGTGCAGCTACAATACTCCCAGAGCCTGATCGAGAAGGACCAGTACCGCAAACGAGTGCGGGCCCTGGAGGAGGAGCGGGATGAGCTCCTAAGCAAGCTGAGCCAGGCAGAAGGGCTGAACAGCACGCTGGAGGCACAGCTGCAGCGGTGCCAAGGCAGCCGCAGCTTGAGCAAGGTGAGGGTGGCTAGAAAGAAGGGGGAGCACAGAAGGCAGAGGGGTCAGGACTGATTTCTGGGGGACGCAATGGGATGATGGAGTCCCTTCTCTCCCAGATGTGCAGCTCTTCCTACTCCCTCTGCTCCAACCTCAGCAGCACCTGGAGCCTCGTAGACAACCCTACCAGCTTTACGACTGGACTTGTGGATGCGCTGGGGGTTTCTGCTATCCCGTTCCCAGGGGATTCGGCCATTCAGAGCATGGTGAGCACTTGACCATGAGAGGCTGGCCCTCAGTAGAGGTCATCGGTGACCCATGCTGCTCTGGAAGGGCACAGAGGCATTGGAGCAGGTTCATTGTGGGGCTGTGATTTTGTAGAAGACTGGGCATGGGGTGGTGTGTAAGGTGGGAGCAGATCCCAGGTGCAAAGCTTTTTTCTCTCAGTCTCTGAAAAATTGGCCAATGTTGCATCAAAGTGTACAGCACTCAGCTGGGTGGGAAACAGGGGGAAGCAAGACTCTTCATCGCATATAACCCCCTAGAAATCAACAGCTTCATGTAAGATCTTATCCTCCCCCAAAATCTGTTTAATCTACACATGCTAGCTCTTCTGAATCCTGTAGCAGCCTCATATTCTTTTTAAGTGAGTCAGGTTCTTTCCTTTGACTCTGAACTCTCATTCTAGAGCACCTGAAAATGGGCAGTCTCACAGGTTACTCACACCTCCCGGTGTGTGGTGGCTATAAGTGCATCTCCATCCGTGTTCTCTCCTTGGGAAAAAAAGGTGCCCTGGGTGTTTGGAGGGATGTGGATGGTCCCTGAAGAGCCATGTGGTACCTGAGGAGCTGTTTGCAACCTGGCCCAAATCCAGGGGTGAGGTGGTGCTGGGTGATGGCGTTAACAGGTGTCTCTATCACTCTGCCCAAGGAGGTGACTCCTGACAGTGAGAAGGATATCAACCGCCTTTCTACCTTCCCTTTCCCTCCCTGCATTGGCTCCATCCTCCGTCGGCAGCGGGAAGATAGGTGTATGCCCTACAAAAGGTGATTACTGTGTGTTGCTTGAGGCTGTGTCTCCTCTGTGAGGGTTATGGGGGCCAGGGAGCACAGGCTGGCAGGGGAGGAGGGAACCTGGAGTGGGGACTGAGAGTGGGAAGGCTGGCTGGGAGCCGTGTTCTGGCTGGGAGGGTGCTTCTAGAGCGTGGGGGAAGACTGTGGGGATGGGGTTGAGAACGGGACGCAAACAGGCTTTGGAAAAGCTGCTGCCTCACAGCTCCCTTTTGTGTCTGCTTTGTAGCTTGTCCTGTGGCTCCTTCAGCAGCATTGAAGATGCAACAGGTACCGGGGGGGGGCTTTCCCCGAAGGGCTTAGCTAAGACGAAGTGGTGGCTGTGGGGAAAGGGGTTGGACAACTGACCCTCCCTCATGTCTTTGGTTTGTGCAGCTCACTGTGAGGGTCCTGCACCCATAGGAGGGTGCTAGGGACCCACACATTCCCTGGTGCCTTGCCAGGCACAGCAGCTGGAAAAGGAGGCTTTTCCTCTGCAGAGCAGGTAGCTATTCACATCAGATCTGTTTAATTCATGGAGAACTTGATGTGGAGTTGGGGGAGTAGGTAACAGAAGAGAGAAATGCCTTAGCCCTGGGGTGTTACTGGGTATTCCCTTCATCTGCTGCTACCTGGGCGATGGGTTGTAAATCTCCTGGAGTGGAGCTCCTGGTGCTGGCAGGTTCTGTAGAGGGTGCTGGTGACTGATCTCCGGGCACATCCAGGTGCCCCTGGCTGCTGCTGCCTTCTGACTGAAGTGCTGATGAAAGGAGCAAAGGTTTGCTTGTTCTCTGGAGACATAGGAAACCCGCTCCAGGAGGGTGACCATTCAGAGCCTCCCTGCAGCCTCAATTTCCAAGTCAGATGCTAGAAAATGCCCAGGAGAGGGTGACAGACAGAGAACGTGAGCTCCCTGCAGTGCTCGGAGAGGTGATGTGCCCTCTCTCTCCTTCTCGCTCTCTTTCCTAGGCAGTGGTTTTGCTAGCGCCTCGCTTGGGGCCTTCTCCTCTTCTTCCAGCAGCACCTACACCAGGGTGAAGTCAGAGATCTGCTTGTCCACGCTTCCCAGCCGCGAGGAGGTCACTAGAAGGTGACTGCTGCTCTCTGAGCTAGGCACTCTGAGCCGGCAGCTTGGGGGGATGTTTCATAGTACTGGGGGACCATGTTTGGGAGACCCTTCTTTTCTGCCTTCCCCCCTTGAGGGCTCTTTCACTAGTGGGAGAGGAAAGAAACTAAGATCCTATAGTCCTTGCTTCCTAGCAGGACTCCATTTTTTTTTGTGTGCCGCCCCATATGTGATGGCAGGGGTGGGGAACTTGCCCTAGGCTGGAAACACATCTGTCTAGGTATGGGCAGGACCATGGGAGCCCAGCTTGGCTTTGGTGTTGAGGCTGGTGGGGTGGAATGGGTCGTGGGGGTTCATAAGGTCTGTGTGTGTGCCTTGGTGATGGCTGGGAATCGTGAGCTCTGTGAATCGATGTACCGCAGTGCTCGGTACCACAAACACCCTGTAGCTGGACACAAGGCCTGGGGGACCAGTTCTTAGAAAAGGCAGCAAATTTCAGTTGCTGGACTTGGTGTTTCTCCTTACCAGGTCACTGGTGGTGCAGCTCACTAGCATGGGTCACCCCAGCAACGCGTCACCCCAGGAGAAGAGGCTTGGAGCAGACATCTCCATCCTTGGAGGGAACAGGACAGGGATTTACGTCCAGTGGGTCAAGCCAGGCTCACGGGTGGAGGATGCAGGACTCCGGGAAGGGTGCCGCCTCATTGAGGTGAGTCTGGGAATGGGCTTGCTTTGTGGGTTTGCAAAGCACTTGGGATGATGCCAAGGAGTGTGGTATGATCCCCAGTGCAAGCTGACCTCTACCCAGCTTGAAATCCACCTCAGTGTCTCTTGTTTCCCATAAAGCCTGGAACTTTATGCAGCGCAAACACCCATCCAAGTGTCATGCCAAAAAGGAGTCTCACAGATTAAGGCAACAATGTGGCTATATGTCCCTGGAGTTGTCTGTCACCTTGTAGTATTTCAGAGCAGTTTGCATCCCGCACATGCCTGTTGCAAAGCGATCAATTCTGGAGCGAGATTTCTCAGGCCTTCATGACCCTCTTGAGCTATAGAGAATAATTGCTCTGAAGAAAGCTCCTGGAAGGGAGGGAAGGGCATTTGTTTTGGCAAGAAAGACACCACTTGAAATACAGCTACGCTACTTGAATTAATATCCCACCTGTAACTGAAAATAAACCAGCTCTCCCACCCCCACTCCCACCCGCGTTCATGCACGCACGTTTGCTTTCACAGCAGCCCGGCTTCCAGGCTGGGTGGTGGCTGGCAGCAGGTATTTCAGAGGCAGAGGAGGGAACCAGAGGCAGACTGAGGATGTCTTGTCCTCAAGTAGAGCTCTCCCTGGACCCACCTCACTCTGTGCCATCTCTTGTGTAACCCTGATGGGCTGGGGGGCGGGGGGAGCCTACTCTTCCAGCCCTAGGTTTAATAGCATTGGGTCCTTACCAGCTGAGAGTGCCGTCGCTGAAGGAAGAGGTGCTTTCCCTGGAGAACTGCACACGGGAGGTTGCCTACCTGAGCCTGCTGCATTGGGATGAGCCCTCTAGTCTCGTCTTTCAGCTGGACCTGGAAGGTAAGGCCCTGGCAGCTGGGTCTCCTTTGAGCCTGAGCTGTCTGCCTCCGTTTCCAGACTCTCCACCCAGCCCTGGAGGTAAATCTCAGTTATTCTCTCTCCTCCTCTGTTTGGTCCTAGGCCACCATGTCTGACACAGGGGTTGGCCGTAGCTCCGGTAGCTTTCCCTGTCTGGTGTGACATGTGCATCCTCTGAGTTACAGGACGGAGGTACAGACCTTCTGTCTGTTTGCCTCCTCTGCACCCTGCACCCCAATCCTTAGCATCATAGCTGTCCTGGAGACCTGCCTATCTGTTGGTGATGGTTGTCTCCTATGTCCCCACTGGTGACTTATGTTTCCTGCTCCAGGATACCAGCCTCTGCGGGAAGCCCTAGAAGAAGGGAAGAAGTTTTCTGGAGACTCATTCTATGTACGCACCAACCTGTCCCTCCTGGAGTCATCAGACCCTTATGCGCTGTGTGTCAAGTGTCGGGAGATCCTTCATGTCACGGACACCATGCACAAAGGGCGGCTGGAGTGGTACTGCTCCCGTGTCGATCCCTTGACCATGCGGGACCTGGACAAGGGGACGGTGCCTAATTACAGCAGGTGAGGGTGAGGAGGAAGGCAGGGTGGTACCTGGGGTACCCACCCCATTTCTCTGTGGTGAGCATCCCCGAGGAGCCCTGAGGGGTGAGGACTGGCCTCTTGGTATTTTGGGCTGCCCAAGCCTTGAATGGGGGACCAGTGCAGCAGTCTTTGGGTGCCCTTGAGAGACTGTGAGTTTGAGTGACGGCTTTGACATGCTCATGCTTCAGCAGGTCTCTGTGGGGTTTGGTGAAGAGGGTCACGGTAGGCTACGGTCCCTGTGGGCTCTAGCGTTGCTTGAGGGCAACCTCTCTGTCTTTTCAGGGCTCACCAGCTCTTGAAGATCCAGGAGAAGGGCCAGATGCCTGGGCAGCAGAGGGGCCACAGAAATAATGTAAGCCAAAGAAGCCAGCAATGAGAGCCGTGTGTGTGTGTGTGCCTGTGGCCACCCCACCACCTCGGCATGCAGTCAGCCTCACTCTGTTAGGAAACCAACACGTATGGAGGTGGCAGCTGGGTTAGCAAAAAGAGCAGGGCCTACAGCCCAAGCAGTCTACTGCTCTGTGGGTGCTTTCCTACCCCCTTCCCACTTCCCAGACTGAACCTGATGGGTGGCTGACACGGCCCTGTGCTTTTTGTATGTGTGCTCCATCCCCTTTGCTAGCGGGTGTTCTGCAGCCAGCTCCGTGTGTGTGGAATGGTCTATGCTCTAGGTCTTACTGCCCTCACTTTCTCCTCAGCTAAAGAAACGGGCCTTGGACCAACTGCGCCTGGTGAAATCCAAACCGCAGAGGAGCCCGGAACAGCCCCCTCAGCAGCTGTGGCTGGACCCCTGCTCAGGTGAGCTGTTACCCCTGCACCTTTGGACACACAGTTGTCTCCTGTGGGCATTGAAGGAACATTGGCATCTGGGATGCCTCAGTCTCTTTGCTCAGGATCCCTCTTATAACCCTGCAAATAGGATTTTGTGAGGCCCATGCTCCTTTTCCTAGTCTTTACAAAGCTTTCCATTGTTTCTGTGATTCTTTGGGTCATGTAACTTTTTTATGGAGAATAAACTGGTGTGTAACTCAAGGGAGTCCCAGGAAATGGGCAAGGGGAGGCTACAGCCAGGATATCTGCCTGTGGGTGAGTGTGGTAACCAGAGTAGGATCTCTCCTGGGACATAGGATAGTTGGTAGGTGCCTCCATGAGTCGGGTTGAGGAGATGGTACAGGAAGAACAGGATGGTCTGTGGGCTAGTGGCAGACTTGTCTTCCACGTTCTCACCTTTGGCTTTCTCTTCCTCATTCCTCTCTTCCAGACCCAGACATGATCCTGAAGCCTTACAGCCTGGTGCGCCCTGTGGTGGTCAAGACACCCCGTCCTGTGGTGCTGTCACCTAACTGCATTGCACCCCGGCTCATCAGGAACCTGCTGGACTTGCCCACCTCTCGCCTGGACTTCCATGTGTGCCCAGCAGGTAGGCAGCAATAAGTGTTTGACATATCCAGGACTGTTTTAGGAGTCTGGGTCTGAGTGAGGTAGAGTACACAAGTATTCTACTTCCCAGGGCTGCTTTCCCCTTTAGTCTCCTTCTACTACTTAGCCATTGGTGGAAAGCCAAGATGTTGCTCGAGAATATCACTTTTGTGGAGGCCTTAGTCAGTCCAATTCAGGGAAGAGGTGCTCTTAGTCCTGGAATCATGAGACATGGTCTCATGGGACTCTTGGAGAGGACATGAAGTGTCCCTTCAGTGGCTAAGTGTGGGGGTCTCTCAGTCTGCCCAGACAATACCCGAGTGTCTGCAAGATGTTCCCTCCTATTTTTAACTGTGTTTCTATCCTTTTGGCCCACAAGGAAGCCAGCCCACCCTTCTGGTCTCCTGGGTCATGCGAATCCTCTCTCTTCCCTTGAGTTGGTGGCAGTGGCATTGCCTTGCTGCTGTGGATGGCTCTTCCCAGAGATGAAACCTCTGGCTGAGGTGGCACGTGCAGGTTGACTTCATACCAGTTCTTCCTCTCCAGGGACAAGAGGATCCAGCCTTGGTGCTGTCGTCCTCTCCCTTCTGCCAGCAGCGTGAGGGTGACACATCGCTGCAGAGGCTGCTGGGGAAAGGGCTTTTTTCCCACAGGGAATTTTCACACAGGACAACTCCTGCTTCCTCCCTTCTCCATATCTCTCCCCATGTTTAGAATTCTCCCTTTGCCAACTGCAGGACTGAAAAATGAGTTGGTATATTTTCTAGGGGGGCTGGTGATGGAGGTAGTGAAAGGTCTCTGGTTTGCTGAAGAAAGATGTCTCTGCAAATTTTGGCCCCTGGGCTTCTTATCTGAGTAACTTGGCCGTATATCCTGTCCTGCTGAGCCCCCTGCAGGGTCCCCCTCACATTGCACGGGGATTCGGAGCCATTACTACAGCCAGAGACTGTACACCGAGGGCAAAACCTCTGCCCTGTCAGTTTTGCCAGCTGCGAGGGAAGGAAGGTGATCTGGGTGCCTTGAGCTGTTTCTCTTTGCTTCGCTGCCTGTATTTTCCCTCGGGGAACTCCCTAGCCAGTGCAGTTAGTAGAAGCCAGCTGATCTTCCACAGGAGCCGGCTGCCCCCAAAGGAAGCAGATGTCTTTGCAGGATCCAGCTCTACCTGGGAAGCACCTGTGCCGCCAGGCAGAGGTAGTGGTGGATGACCAGCCAGCCTGGGGCTCGGGAGAGATGGATCCAATTCTAAACAGGCTTTCTCCTAAAATCATTACTTTACTTCTATCTTGAGGATGAGCAGCTCCTAAAAGCCTTGTTAGGTTCCCAGCTCATGTCTCCGTGGTAGCGCGGGCAGCTGCCTCGGGCTGCAGGTAGAGACCAGAGTCTGCTTCATCCGTGATGGGCTGCAAAGCCCGTGGCTCTCAAGTGAGGTCTCTGCATGTGCGTTGTCTTGCCTTCTGGTGGGAGTTACTGGGGGCACTTGGCAGTCATTGCTTTGACCACACCAGACCTCGCTGTCCTGTTGGCTCTGCCCCCAGTTCTCTGCCTCCAGCATCACCTCTCCGCTGCTCTCCTGTTTGACCTTGGCTCGTCCACTGGGTGCTGTCCTTCTACATCCCAGCAGGGGGGGAGGTGGCTCAGGCTGCCACCGACAAAAGGAGGTTCAGCTTGCTCCCCGTCTTCTTCCCACTCTCCCACATCCCCCCTTTCTTCCCCATCCCTGCAGCTCACTGGACCCATCTGTGAGCCTGTGCAGCTCACAAAGCCTGCAAAATGAATCACAAACCTGGCAAAATAAAGTGATTATTTTTCTGCCATACTCTGTTACGGAGAAGGTGAGACAGTCTGGCAGCAGGGAAGGGGAGATAATGCCTGTGAGCTGGCTTAGGCTGCTCTGGTCCTGCAACACAAGAGCTGCTCTTGCCCTGCAAGTTGTCTTCAGCTGTGATATCTTGCTTGTTCTGTGCGTGGAAAGCTGCAGGAGATCCATGCCAACATGTAATGTGGTATAATTAGACTCGCTCTCCAGAATCCATAAACAGCGAACTCGATAAGCATCGGTGTGGCAGCAAACATGCAGGATCTGAGGTAGAAAATGCATGCAGGAGAGAGAAGGGGCTGACGTCTCCCTTTTCGTATCTCCTCTTGGCTCGCAGAGAAACTGGCAGAAGGGGATCCCAGCGCTACCCACGCTCAGGAGCACTCTGTTTCCAGAAGTGTCCCCCCGGACCAGAGGGAGAGCGGGCGAATCCGCATGATCCGGGAGGCGATGGAGAAGGTGCTGAGCTGTTTGGTGCAGGGAGAGAGGGCCAGGATGGGGCACTCTGTTCATATTGGAGGAGAGCGGGGGGACAGATGAGCAGGGGAAGAGGGAGGGCAGCGTGGCGATAGAGGAGTTGTTTACTTGAGGGGTGTGTAATTTGGAGGGTGTTTTAGGTCTAGGTGCTGTGGGGTTGTGGAGCAGCAGGTACGGACTTTTCCCTGAGTCACTGTTGAGCTCAGGTGAAAGAAATGGCAACTGGGGATCTATTGGGGAGGCTGTGGGAAATGCTGTATGCAGACGTAACCTCCCTCCTCTCACATTCCTCATCTTCACCAGAGCAGCAACAGCTTTGCTCAGGGCACACGGAGAAATGTGGGGCTGTGGGTGACAACGATGACAAAGGGGATGTGACGATGGGCTGTGGCTGAGCGAGAGGTCTGGTGGGCTCTGGGACTGGGTTGGTGGTGATGGAGTGGGTGATCCCTCCCTTTAATTCTCCCCTTCCCTCTTGGCTCTGTCCATAAATCCCACATTTAATGGAATTACTATTGGAAAAGCAATGATATTTCACAGTATGGGGTTTGATTTAATGTAACTGTCAGGGGCTGGGCTTATTTTTTCTCCATTTTAATCAGGAAATCTATTCAATTTTCCTTCCAGAATAAACACTGCCTACTAGAGCTGGGAGTTCAGAGTGTGAGGGATCTAATTAAAAGTGAAATATACCCCATCGTTATCCATGTCGAGGTCACAGAGAAGAACGTTAGAGGACTCAGGTAAGAAAAGACGGAGTGGCATGGATGAAGGATATCATGGGAGGAGACAAGCCCTTGTCCCTGTTCAGAGGGAGAGACAAGGACTGGGGAGAGAGCACTTGCTCTGTGTGTGTTGGGGTTGGCCGCTATGAGGGGAAAAAGGGCAGGAAAATTAGCTTTGTGTTTGTGTGAGGGAGTTCCTGGGTGTTTTTGCCATCCCATCTCTCTACACCAAAGGTAACGCTTGTCCCTGTGTTTTCTCCAGGAGCTTGCTGGGGAAGGTGGGCCAGCGGGACTCGGAGGTGCTGAAGGTGTGCCGTGGTGCAGAGCAGGCTCTCCATGCCCTGCCGTGCTCCTGGGCCCGTGTGGAGCCCCACGCCTGGAGCCATGCCGAAGAGCTGCCCAAAGTGGTTCGGGGATGCATCTTCCAGGAGCAAACCCGCCCGCTGTGGATCGAGGAGGGTGATGACTGAGCTAGGGGTAGTGGAGCAGGCACTGCCAGCTACCGTCCCCAGGAGATATTCTTGGAGGTCCCAGGCTTCTCCAGGTAGCGTGTCCTTCCTCCTCGAGGGGATGATGGCAGCAAAGGCCCCCAGGGCTAGCCTTTCTGGTCCGCTTGAAGCCACCAAGAGCCAAGGAGTAACACGTACTGCCTTTCTGAGCTTTCTGTATTTTATTGGAGAGATGTCTTCCACTGTTATGGTGGAAATGACCCTTATGGGCTGTTCCCCGTCACCTTGGGCTGCCCTTGTCTCTGGTACGTGGTCAGATTGCCAGATGAGGAACTGTGTGGGATCAGGCTGCGTAGGATCATCTCTCACACACATTTGAAGCCCTTCTCCCATCACCTGCGTGTCCACTGCCCTGTGGCACCGAGTACTTCAGGTCCTCTCTCCCCCTGTCTACCTCGCCTCTGGCCCCATGGCACAGGGAGCACGGCTCATATGCCAAGGCCCCACCGCGGCTGGAGTGACACTAAGCTTGCAGCAAACCCTTGTTTTATAGGAGCTGTACTCTTTATTGCTTGTAAATTATTAATGGAGCCTTTTATTGGCAAACCGCACATAAAGGAGAATTAAATACCATTCATAATGGGAATGGGTGTCAGGCTATGGGCTTGTTTGGTACTGGGAAGGTTCGGGTGATGCATGATGAGGTATTTTTCTCCTCCTGTAGCTGAGGCCCAACTGTCCAGCTCCAGGGGGAGGGGGGAGCACTGCTTTTGCTGTTGTAAGGCAGCAAGAGGTGGGGGAAGAGGACAGGCTGAGTGTGCCACAGCCTCATCCCTTCCCATTTCTACTTGCCCCCTGTTTTTCAGTCCTTTGCCTCTCCCTAGTGCTGATGTTGGCCAGGTTGCTCTGGGAAAGCCAGGGAAGAGCTCGCTTAATGTGTCTGGCTGAGGTCTATAGAGCTTTGCCTCCCTCCATGTACTGGTTAGCGTGAAGTGACAAGCCAGCTACCTTGTCTTCCTGGGGGACAACAGTGAGACTGAGCCCAGCCACACTGCCAGGAGAGTGGGAATCCTCTTGCCTCTCCAAATGGGGGCTGTTCTCACTCTGACATAGGGCCGAGTGCAGGTTCAGACTCTGGCAGAGAGAAGATGGAGGGTTTGGGTAGCAGCAGCTGTGCTCACCCGCCCTAGCGCAGTCCTGACTCCTAACCAATTGCCATTATGAGCCCTGCTATGGGAAAGGGGTGCCAGGATACCTTCACCATGGAGGGGTGGTAGAGGGTCTTTCCTGGGGCGTGGAAGAGGAAAATGTAGTCTGTGGCTCTGGGAGGCTCTGTGGGGCACAAGGCTCCTGGGGGCAACCAGCCCCAGAGAGTCAAGTGCTCCTTGCCCCTGTGATGAGGGCACTGCCAGTGCCATGCACTTTCAAAGCTCTGAGCAGAGATTAACTTGCTGATCTTCACGGGTCCCCTGTGAGGTGTTATTTCAGGCTCTAAACCAGTTGCCTGTGTCTTTTATGAGGACGAGAGTGAAGGGGGGAGGAAAGAAAATGAAAAGATTTTAACCTGCAGTCACTCAAATGTAGAGCAAAGTCCCAGATCTGCCCTGGAGCGATGCAGCTCTGCTCCTGGGGAAGGGGGAACCGGTGTAACACATGGCTCCAGATGAAAACTCCCACATGACATCCACTTCAGGGGATGCAGCCCAAGCATCCCAGCACAGCCAGACCCCTGGGAGGGTGCTTGCCCTGCAGGCAAACAAAGCAGGACTCTTGTTGAGCTGATGAGAAAACAAATCCCAAAGCAAGCTCTCTTCCACCCCGGCATGGATTTGGAGATTACAGCCCCCATCTTTTCAGGGAAAAAAGTAGCGCTTGTGTACTGAGGGAAAACACTCCTCATGAGGCACTCCGATTCAGGGCTTGACAACTCCTCCTGTTCCCGTTGCTGCTGGAAACCATCCCCAGGTTTATGGCCTAGGCTGAAGGTGATTAAGAGCAAACCCCTCCCCATTTTGGGTAGTCAGGCTGTGTTCACAGCTTGGCACTTGGTATTCCAGTCCCCTCCACTCCCCCAAGATAAACAGATGTCCCCCAGCACCTCCCTAGGGCATCAGTGTTGTCAGCAGGAGGGAAGGGGAGGCAGAGGAAGGTTGCTGGGAGGCTGGTTGGCAGTACCCAGCTCCCCAAGCAGCAGGCGGCACTGCCTTGCCTGCCCCCAGCCTTCTTCCAGGTCCTCTCTTTATTCCTCTTGTCTCCCCTGAGGCTTTCAGAATCCAGCTTCGACTCGTTCTGGACACGGGTGAGAAGCAGGGCAGAGGGCTCCAAGGCAAACATAAATGACCTGACTCCCTCCCCTCCGCTGCCCTGCACACCCCAGTCCACCTTCTTTGTACCTCTGGGGGTGGCTGCCTGCTCGGAGGAATGAGTCACGGGTTAGGTAACAGGCAGAATGCAATTAGCAGCCCTGGGCACCAATTACTAGCTGTAACAGCCTTGTGCAAGCCCCTGTAACGAGTCAGCCAGAGCAAGATTTCTCCCTCCAGGGAGCCGATGGGCAAGGCGGCGTGTGTGTCACCCTGGGGAGCTGCCAGCCCTTTCCACGCTGCCCCCCTGCCCCAGCAGAGCTGCAGTAGTATGGGGTCTCTGTCCTGTGCGCCCCCCCGATGATCCCGGGGCAGGATTGGGCACCGAACGCCCCCCCCCATCCCTGGCACCCCAGGGAAGAGGTGTCCCACAGTGCGAGAAGCAGGCTGTGCTCACCTCCAGCATCGGGCACGTTCTGGTTTGTACGTGGTTGCGTCTGACCTGTTCTGCTGCCCAGCGCCACGCGCTGTGTAAGGTAGCTTTGAATCATATTTGTATGTCTTTTGGGGATGTCACTAAGCATCCTTTGCCTGTGTTCCCCCTTTCCCTCCCAGATGATCTCTTAGGCCAGGGCTGGGAGGTGCTGCAGGGAGCCTGGGAGTCACGGAAGCTGCCTTTACAGCTGCCTGGGGCTGCTGGCATGTGGATGAAGCACTCGGAGAGGTTAATTTCTGGTTCAGGAGCAGTGGCTAGCCATGGGAGCAATCCCAATATTTAGTGCAGAGGCAGTGGATCAGTCACACCAGCTTCACATCCCTGCGGTAATGTAAGGCCCGAAGGTGAATGACTCCTCCCTGTCCCCTGCCCCAAATCAGTGTAAGAAAGCATCACTTTTCAAAGAGATCAAGGAACCCTCCAAAGGGATATAGGAAATGCTCTGGAGATGTTCTTGCTTCAGGGGAAGGCCAGGAGTCTTGGAGACATGGGAGGAGGGAGAAGAAGTGGATTCAGTGGTTTCTGCCTTACAAAAGAAAAAAGTTGTACCCAGGGACAGGGCTGGGGTGAAAATGTGTGCGTAAGTCCTTGGGAAAGTGAGCAGATGGGTTTAGCCTTGCAGGGAGGATTTCGCTTTGTGCCTGGAAAGTGTCTGTGTCTGGACACATGGTGGGAGCGTGGAACAGAGGGACCCTGATCCCTGCCCTGACACCCTTTTCTAAGGTCTCGTGATCTGATGTGCACAGAGGGGCCCTTTGCCACATGGAGCGGTGTCCCCATCAAGTTTCCCCTGTGTCCCTAGCTTATTACTTTTTATTTTTATTTTTTTGGTATGCTGAGATTGGATGCCCACAGCTTGCAGCTCCCTGAGGAGGCGCTCTGATTTCGGCAGCTTATGTAGAGCACTCCCATCCTGCTGTCCCCACGCGTGCTGCCACAGGGAAGATGGGGTGGGGGTGCAGGTATCGTCCCCCTCCTGGGCTTGCTTCTCTGTACCCCCTGGCTGCCCTGCAAAGTGGCCTAGAGGTAGTGTGAAGGAGACCTTCATGGTCATCCACCCCATATCCAGCTGAACCAGCAACATCATGCAGCAATCTGTGGTGCTGACCCCAAAATTTCCCGTCTGCAATGGTCTTTGTCTTAGGAGGGGCTCTCACGCCTTTTGAGGGTCTCTGATGTACCTATCCCTAGGGAAAGTATTCTCCATGCAAGACTTGCTCAGCATGCTCTGTCCCATGGCCCCCGACTGCCCTCCTGGCCTTGTTGGGAGCCAGAGGGCTGGGGTGGAGGTGGCAGAGGGGAGATGTACAGCCCGGCCCAGCGGTGAGGGGGGGTGGGTGGAAGGAAGGAGCTGGAGGTGCCAGTTTTCTCCTCTGCCTGTGGGAGTCTTTGGGAGAGGACCTCTCCTCTCTTCCTTGCCTGGGGAAGGGGAAAAGGAAACATCATCTTGAATAGCACAGGAGCCACAAGGAACAAGTCGCTGAGGTTAGCCCTGCTGCAGGGGGCAAGTACCTGGGTGGGATATAAACCCAAGGCTGAGCCATGGAGATGGAAAGGGCAGCAGCAGGCCCTCCCTGAGCCATGGAGATGGAAAGGGCAGGAGCAGGTCCTCCCTTGCAGTGTGTGGTTCTGGTGTACCCGTCCCTGTGGGCGTCACTGGCTCAGCAGCCACCTGGGGAGCTGACTGTCCTTGGGCATCTGTGGTGGAGGTGTGAGACGGGGAGGGATCGTGGCTGGAAGCAGAGGGAAAGGGAGCTTCAAGAGTGAGAGGGTCAGGGTTTGGGGAGATGGGCCTCAGGAATGGGGGTCAGACCCTAGTTTGAGACTCGGGGGCATGTGTTGGGGCGGGCAGCAGGGGACACACGGTCCTGCTTTGGGGAGGCAGGGTGGGTTTAAAGCGCAGGGGCAGCACTTCAGGGCTATGGCAAAAGTCCGGGGTTGGGGGAATTCCTGGGGAAACATCGTTCTTCCCAAGGACAACCTAGGACCCTGCACCTTAGCGTCCCCCGCGCCCACATGGGTGCCACCTTCCCCTCCTCCCGCACAAGCGCGGGGCTGAGCAGGGCGGCGGGGACGGGGCTGGGCTGTCACCGACCAGCGGGCTCGGCCTCCCACACCAGCTGCTTGTCGCCTCGGAGATGTCCCAGCCTGGGCGTGCCCTGGTGAGGCAAACCCATGGTCGGGCTTCCCCCCCTCTCCATCCGCCACCCTCCATCCTCTTCCTCCCCCGGGGCTGGCGCCCCGCCCCGTGCCCGGAGGCGGGACGGGGACGGGACGGGGGCCGGGGCTGGCCGGGAGGGACAGCCGGCAGCACGGANCTGGAGAGGCAGCCCCGTGGCTCCCGTGGCACCTGGCCCCTTCCCCGCAGCCCTGCGCCCGCCGCTCGCCTCCGCCCCGCAGCCCCTGGCTCGGATCCACGGGGGGACCGATGCTTTCCGTCCAGACTCCCCACCGATGGCTCTGATCTCCTTTGCTGCCCCCTCGACGCCCCAGCCTGGGACCCTCGGCCTCCCCGCCAGGAGTGGGGATGCTCGCTTTCCTCCTGGCAGGCTGTGCCAGCCACCGGCCAGTCGCCTCGGAGTGTTTTCCCACCACGTGTCCCTGCCTCGCTGGGTTGCCGAGCCCTCTTAGTCTGTGAAAGTTCTCCCCCGCTTCACCAGTATCCTCTGGGGCTGCTGTCTCTTTGCCTTTCTGCTCTTCACCCACCCTATTCCTTGGCCACGTCCTATTCAGACCTCGCTCTCGACTGGTCCTGCCCCTTCGAAGGCTTCGAGAAGAGTGGACAGCTTCGCGTGGAGGTACAAACAGAGATTGTCCTTGTCCAATAGGATACTGGCTGTGGCGGGAACAATCTGGGGGCCATGGGCCGTCGGCTCATCCGTGGTCTCTCTGGAGCCACAGTCTTCCTAGTCAGCGTGGCTCTCCTCTCCGTGCGGCACCATGGGGCTCAGGAAAGGGCTCGGTACCCAGGGCTCAGGGAGGGGATGTCGGGGAAGCCGGAGCGACGGAGTCAAGCGAGCCCAGAGGATGGAGGCGGTGGCGGGGGGCAGAAGGACCTGCAGTTCCATCCTCCGGAAGGATACAGGACTGAGGGAAGCCTGACCCTTGGGGATATTTTCATAGCTGTCAAGACAACCAAGAGATTTCACCAGAGTAGGATGGAGCTGCTCCTGGACACGTGGATATCCCGGGCCAGAGAGCAGGTGAGCATGTGGATTCGGACTAGAGAGGGGGTGTTTGGTAATGGGGCAGGGGCCGGGTGTTGGTGGCAGGGAGAAAGAGACCGAAGGAAAGGGAGGCTGGGCACTGCAGTCCTACCCAGTGCTTTGCCTCATTTTTCCTATTTCTCACTTCGGTTCTCGTTGAAAGGGGGAGGCTACCCAGCAAAATGTTCCTCTGGTAGCTGCTTCATGGGAAAGGCTGGCAGAGAGGATGGAGAGCTCGTGTGGGCTCTTCCCATGAAGGCTGGGAGGACGAGTGCTCTTAGCAGGCATCACCTGCCCCGAACCTAAGTCTGGCTTTTTCAGCTTGAAGTGGAAGGGATTTAATTTCCTCTTTTTAACCAGTAACACCGAGAGGCCCCAGACTGCCTGGGTCTGTATGAAATGGTGGGTTTTTACATCCTAATGCCATGAGTTTGCTAGGTTTTGAGCTACGTGTCTTCCCTTGTCCCTCTCTCAGGATGCCTGCATTGCACCCGGGCACCTTTTGCCCCAGGGACGGTGTGGTGCAGTGGAGAGTGAGGCAGGAGGACCTGGAGAACCTCCTGGAGCGCAGGGAGGGGTGTTTGCAGCCCTGCTCACTCCCCAGCACATCAGCACAATTCATGCCTTGCTTCCTTGGGCAGATCCCCTCACGTGCATGATCTTGAAGTGCTGTGGGTGTATATTTGATTTTTAAAAATTTTTTCTTTTTTTTTTTTTTAACTGGGGGGTCTGATGTTTCCACCCTTTGCTAAAGCAGAGTTTGGAGAGTTTCCTTCCTGTTAGAGGAACTGATGTGGGGCACCACATTGGTGGTGCTGTGCAAAGTGGCTTACTGGTGGGCAGAAGCACTCCCCAGAGCCCAGGTACTTCTCTCTCTCCCTCCCTCGCAGAGCTGCTCCTCAAGAAAGAAGAAATCCTGTGGCTGCCCCAAAGGGTTTTTTCTCCCCCCTCTGCCTGTGTGTGATGGGTGCTTAGAAGACAAATTTGGGCCTCAGCGAGGGAGAGGGACGGGGGCGGAGGTATTGGGTAGGAGAGCGCTTGAAGTAATGCAGGGTTTTCTGGGTAAGGGTGGTTTTTCCACTTCGTGGTGCTGCAACTGTCTGGTCTGCTGCGGTCGTCGCAGGAAGCCATGTCCTATTTTGAGCACACTTCCTCTCCTGCCTGCGCGTCCCCCAGCATCTGAGGTGCCCTGCTTCCTCCCCCAAGAAGCACTTCTCCTCTCTGCCCGACCTCAGCCCAGCAGCTCTTTGGAGAAACCAAACCCAACCGCATGGATGCACTGGCATTAAGATGGCGTGACTGGGGCTTTTGGAGTGGGATTTTAAGGAGCTGCGCATCTTTCCTCCTCGTGCATTGGACAAACTGGCACCTGGCCATTCCACCCATGACAAGAATTAGATACCAGCTCCCCAGATCCATCTGACCCTCTTTGTTGGGCAGGCAAACGATCTCCAAACCTGGAAAGAGGTGTTGAATATTCCATGCTGCTGCCAGCCTCTAGGAAAGCTTCACAGGCTGAGCCGGAGAATAGCAAGGAAGGGTAGAGTGGTAGTGTCAGTCATTTTGAGACAGTGGTTTTTTCATTGTTATCAATTTTTGTTGCAAGCTCAGCGTTTTCCTCTCCCTTGATTTTCCATGTTTTCTTCTGCTTTTTTTACTGAATGGCCTTGAGGGCAGGGGAGCGAGGGGCAGGGAGGGAGGCAAAGAGAAGTACACGAAAGTGAAAAGTCATTTTTTTTTTTAAATACTGCTGCTGGAGGGGTTTTTTGGAGGTAAGGGAAAGGGTTAGTTTTGAAAAATGGTCAATATAGAAACCTCACTTAGCAAAAAAAAAAAAAAGACCTCTCAATTTGGCAAAGGATATTTAATTGTTGTGGGGCCAGGGATAAGGCACCAGACCTCCTATTATGGAGTCGCGTAGGCTTTAAGAGCTGGTCTTGGAGAGATCCAGGACTCAGAATCCCTGATGGGCAGAGACTGCTTCCTCTGTCTTGTTGTCTCACTTGCCCTTACTCGTGGCTGGAGAGTGATTTGGTGGGTCCTTCTCTGCCGGTGGCCAGTGGGGAAGTTTCAGTGTCTGGCTGTGCCGCTGCTGCTGCCAAGCCTGGTTTCAGAGCTGATTACCTGCATGGTGTCCTCCCGGAGGAAGCAACCCAGACCTCACAGGTCAGGCTTAGGTGACTGTAACAGGAGGCAGGAACAGCTGTGGTTTTTATGGCTGGGACAGACTGTATGGGAGCCAAATTAAAAGTCCTCTGTGTTGGACTCTGTCGGGGCAGACACTAAGAGAGAGAGACATTTTCTCTGAAACTGCACGGTTTAAACAGAAGAGAAGAGAAGCAGCTGGTGGGAGACGGGGAAAGGAAAGGTGGGCATTCTTTGCTGGACCACGCTCTGCCTCTTGAGAACTGATCCACGGCAAACTTTCCACCGGAGCTTGATGTGGAAGTCATTTCAGCGAAAGGCCTTTTCCTCAGAAGAGGTTTTGTCTAAACAGGAATGTCAGTTTTGATGATTGTTTAGGCTGGACAACACCTTGGAGTGGCTTACATTCTTGGCCCTAGTAATTTTGATGGAGATAAGTCTAGGTTTCTGACCTGAAATGGCATTTGGTTTGATAATGTAAACTAATTCTAGCACCTTCCCTCCGTTCAGAAACCCAGATATTCAGCCGGTTGAAATTAAACCTTTGAATGACCCATCCTGAATTGGCTTTCACATTTCTGATGATGTGAACGCACCATAGAATTTGAATCTATTCTCCAGGCAGTTTGGAGGGGGTTTCTTCCCCAGAGAAAGGGTACCTTGGGAGCCTGTGAAATTAATGTGGCCCTGGATTGTCAGATTCCACATCCTTATTCTGTTTTCCTAGTTTTTCCCTGCTTGATTACTTTTCCAATTTGGGGTGATGAAATCTCAGTCTGGTGTTTATCCATTGCATGGGCCCTTATGTTCATGGAGAACCTCCAGGTAAAGCCATTTGACACCAGTGGCTCCGCATCACTGCTGGCACTGCCGTCCAGTGGACATCCTTTCCTATCCAGCCATCTTCTCCGCTCTGGATCGGAGGGATGCCTTCCATGACACATCCCTCCTCAAGCTCAGAACAGCTGCCCTGCAGCAGCAGTGGCAGCCACCCTGGGCTGCTCTCAGTGCGGATGGGAGCTGGGCTCTGTGGTTTCCCCCCACCCCTGGCAGGAGGAACCGTGCTGGGGGTGGCTGGAGGCGAGTGGGAAGCTGTCACTGAACGTCTGCTCCACGAGCCCACAGGATGCCTGCCAGAGTGGGCAGATGGTGAGCGCTGAGGCACCATCAGAGGAGATCCTGCATGGCCCCATAGATGGTCTGGTGGAGAACAGGAGGGTGGATATAGCGGGGAGGCTGCTTCTGTCCACCTCATTTGCCTGCAAGGGACACAAGTGACACCGGGTGTTCTTCTGCTTGCACATCCCCAGTGGGGACAGTAGGTCTTGTGTGGCCAGAGAGAGCTTCTGAATCTCTTCCAGGCTACATTAGTATGGACAATAACAGCTGGTGTCTCCTTGAGAAATACCTGTCTGACTGGGCCAAATGCTCTCCAGGCAGCTTTTTAGCTGGAAATCTCCCCTCTCTCTCCCATTCCAGCCATCACGTGCGGCTTTGCTGAGGGACACAAGGCAGCAGTTGCTCAGATGCTGGCAGCAGCTGCTGATCCAGATTCCCCACTCCCAGAGGCATTGAGGGATGGAGAGATGAAGATGCAGGCAGCTGCCCGTGCTGTTGTGATCTCCCTCAGGACAGAGACAGGGCATACACACCAGCATCTCTAGAGTACTGCAGCCAGGTGTACCACAGACATCAGAGTTTGGGAGAGCCAGAGAAATGAGATTTGCCCAGCCCTCACACTCATAGCCCCTTTTTCCAGTTCTTTTGGAGAGTCTGCTGTTCTTTGTGGTGACAATGTTCTGGGTTCCCACAGAAACATGTCAAATGTCTGCAAAAAAGCATTTCCCACCTTACATCAAGAGGAATGTGGGAACTTTGGAATATTTTCATAAGTAGAAAATCTGGGAAAAGATACAGATTCCCATTTTAAGTCAATCCGATATGATGTTTATTAGCTAATTTTGTATCTGTAAGCAAGTCATTTCCAGCAACAACATTTCTGGTTTTTTTTGAAAGTGTCAGAAAGTTTCAATGGTTTCAGAACTTTTTTCTTAAGATGAAATATTTGTCATAGTGGAAATTTCTGGCTCTGACATGCTAGTGAGGGAAATCCCGCTCTGCTCACAATCCCTGCCTTGCCTAAAGGTTGTGATACGGTCCCCTGACCCAGAGCGACTCCTTTACATTAGACTCAGCTAATTGCTTCTTGTCCCGTGATCACCTTGAATGTGGTTTTAATTAAGAGACTTTACTGGTGGGATGGGGTAGGAATGTGTGCGTGGTGTGTTGCTGCAGCTCAGCTGTTGGAAGGTAATTTGCCAAGTCGCTGTAGCACGTACATTTGAGATCATGAAACCATCCTGCTGCCTCTGCTCAAGCCAGGTGGTCTCTGAGGGTCCTTCGTTGCCGTCCTTTCGTGTGCCACCTTCTCCTGATGGGGCCATGTCTCCCAAACGCTGGGTGGGTGCGGGGAGAAGTAGAGCCTCTCTTTTCCCCATCAGAGCCTTTGGGAGCAGTGATGCCTCCTGGAGCTGTTGTCTGCCTGCCTTGCCTCCTTTGTCCCTGCCCAGGTGTTGTGTTTAACCAGCCTGTGGGCAGCTGGTGGAGAGACTGTTTATGGCTCGTGACTCCTTTTTCATTGCATGAAAGCTCATTTTCTGCCTGAGGAAAGCTTTTCTCCACCAGCCCTGATCCCCGCCTGGCTCTGAAGAGGGGGAGATGTGCCATATAATGGCAGTGAGGGGGATTAGAGAGGCCTGGGGGTGGAGGAAGAGGAGGAGGAGGGGAGCGGCAGGGGGCTGTGCACACTTAACACACAAGCAGATGTTCTCCTTTTAACCTGAGCATTTTCATTTTTCTACCACTGACATCTAAGCCAGGGCTCCCTCACCCCCTTCACTCGGTGTCACGGGTCTCCCTGTGCCTCTTCCCAGGGTGGTGGGGTGGCGGGGGAAGTGAAGCCACACAAGCCCTGAGGATTGTGCCATGCAGGAAGGGGGAGTGCAGCCATCCCTCTGCTGAACTGCTGCCTGGGAGGGCGGCACGGCAGCAGGGGATGGGCTGGGATGACCATGGTGAGCATGTCCAGCTGTGGGGAGAAAAGGGTGGGTGGCCAGGAGCAGCACCAGCTCCAGCCATGAGAGTAACCTCCTTTCCTCATTTCCCCAGACCTACGTCTTCACTGATGAAGCAGATGATGTCCTGAAAAGAAGAATGGGTAATGACCTCTCCTATAACACCACCTCCCCGTACGCCTTCAGCCTCTGAACTGCCACGGCCTTGGGATGGGGTCCGGCATGAAGGCTGGCTCTCCTATGCCAGTGCTGCCTCTTGAAGCACATCCCTCACCCTGGGAGGACCCCAAGCTGCAGTGGTGATGATTTGGTATAGTTGGCTTACCCCAGGGCATGCAGCCAACTGGAGCCAGGGTGCGCTCTGCCTTAAAGCATCCATGGGTGGGAGCACCCCTCACCTCCCGCACCCTGGCTGGCAGTGGGTCAGTGAGCAGGGTGGAATTGCAGTCGGCATGTGTCCTAGTCTTGGTCAAGATGGTTGGCTTTCTCCAGGTTTCCTCTCCTGGTAGAGGGAAGGATGGAGCCTACATCACTGTGGGCTCAGATGCCTGTTTTGGGGGCTATGAGGAGGCTGGTTGTGAACAAATCCTTTCCCTCCTGCCCAGAGATCCTGCCCATGAGTGCATGAAGAAGCAGTCCAGCTCCAAGCTACAGCCTTCTCTCTCCCGGCAGGTGACCATGCAGTCTTCACCAACTGCTCTGCCGAGCACAGCCACCCGGCCCTCTCCTGCAAGATGGCTGCTGAGTTTGGCGCCTTCCTGGCCAGCAGCAGAAGGTGAGGCAGGGCTACTGTGGGGGGACCTCTGAGAGCAAGAGGCATCTTCCTTTCCACAAACCTCTTCTGTCTTCATTCCCATCTCCCCACAGCTGGTTTTGCCATTTGGATGACGACAACTACCTGAACCCTCGGGCTCTCCTGAAGCTCTTGTCCTCCTACTCTGCGACACGGGATGTTTACCTGGGGAAACCCAGCCTCAACCGGCCCATCCGAGCCTCTGAAACACTGCCAAACAACCAGACGGTACAGCCAGTGGTGGTGGTGGCGTAGGGGCCAATGGATTGGTTTTAGTGCTCTGGCTCATCGGCCGTAGATGTACTGCAAGGAGAGACAGGGTCAAAGAGCAACAGGCAGCAGCTGAAAACTCACTGGTCTTGTCTGAACATTGTTGTAGGTGTTGACTCAATGCAGTCTACCTAGGGAGGGTCCCACGTTGCTGCTCTGCCTTTGGGTACCACTCTGCCAGGAGATAAGTCTGCCTTGGGCAACTCACCTCCTGCTGCCAGCAGGAACTTGGCCGCTCCAAATATGAGGAGGTCAAAATCCATGCTGTACATCTGGCAAGTCCTTCTTCTGGGCAACAGTCAGGGGTTTGGGGTGACAATAGGGCTGTGTTTATCCTGGCATCAAAGCTGAGTTTCCAGCATTCCCATCTCAGGGAGTATGGTATCGTCTGTGCCTCTGCCATTGATTTTCTTTGCTGTTTCTCTCCAGAAATCCGTGCGCTTCTGGTTTGCCACAGGAGGGGCTGGGTTCTGCATCAGCCGCACGCTGGCAAGCAAGATGGTGCCGTGGGCCAGGTGAGCTGTGCAGCTGGTGAGTATGGGAGCCTCTGGGGACAAGGAACACGGCTGCACGTTAGTTCCTGGCAGTGTCAGATGTGGATTTGTGTATGTGGTGTTTGCAAGGGTGCGAAGTGCCACATGCTACACACGGACAAGCCCGTGGGGCTGGAGGAAGGATGATCTGCCACTTGATTAAAAAGGCAAGAGCAGGCACGTCCAGCAAACATGATCATAGGGTGACATCTTCCCCTGTCCCTAACTGCTTTCAGCTCTTGGTTATTCCCCCACAGTTCTTCCCATCCCTTTCAGCTTTCTCTGATGCTTCCAAAGTGCTTTCCCTGTCTGCCTATCTCCTCTCCCCTTAAACTGCCTCTTTCCAACCTCCTGCACCTCCCTCCTGCGCTGATTTCCCATTCTCCCACCCCAAACCATCTTCAGCTTCTTACAGTGGCAACTGTCATTTCCTCAGCTTGGTGCATGGAGATCAGAGGTAGGTCCTAGGGCCTTGTGTTAGCCCAGCCTTCAAGATGATGATTTCCATGATGCCCTAGGTTGTATCACAGGCTCTATGCAGGTGCACTGATAAGCAATGGCTGTGACAGCCTTAACCAGACCTGTGCGTACCCAGGAAGACAGATCTGATCCATACCAGGCGGCTGGTTTAGCTGAAGCCCATGGTATGTATTTTATGGTAGACCCAGACAGGAGGATGATCTGTGATCTAGGGTAAAATGGAAGTGGCATGGATAGATAATGCCTAACCTGGCATAATGTCTGTCGCTAAATGCTTGAAACACGTTTGAGCTAGCTGTGTTATAGTAGACAGTGCTTCACGCTGTGTGGCTGCTTCCAGTTACAAGAGACTTAAAATTGGGTTTAGCCTGTTATCAAAGGATAGCCAAACATGTGCTGTTACATTACAGCGGAGCCATGGATGGCTTATTCAAGCTGTAGGAGACTGTCCTGTTTCTTCTTCCTCCTGCTCCCAGCCATGTGGTCCCACTGTTTCTCTTGTGCTGGCTTTTCTGACCCTTCAGGGTCTCAGTGCAGCTCACCAAACAGGTGGAAAAGTGGCTCAGCAAAGTCTGCCAGCTCTCTGCATCCCCTCACAGGGGAGCTGGATATGTATTAGGGACAGCACCGGGCAATTGGTGGGACAGCATGGCTAGGAGTGTTCAAAGAGCAAACACATGCCCAAATCTCTGCATGTGGAATTCAGGGATTTCTTGCATAGTTCCAAGATTTACTCTGGTTTTCAGTTAAGTCCTTTGTGTATCTCCCACCCAAGTGGACACTTATATCCTCCCCTACCCTTGTCTTAACCCACGCAGCCCTACTCTCTTCCAGTGGCAGGAACTTCCTGAGCACTTCAGAGCTCATCCGCCTGCCGGATGACTGCACCGTGGGTTACATCATTGAGTGCAAAGTCGGTGGGCAGCTGCTGCCCAACGCGCTCTTCCACTCCCACCTGGAGAACCTGCAGCTCATCCCCACCTCGCGGCTCACGCAGCAGGTGAGGAGGGGAAATGGAGCAAGAGGGAGGTGTGCGAGGAAGGAGAGGTGGAGGAGGGAAGCTGACAGGCACAGTGCCCTGTTGGTGGCACTGATGTGGATTGAATGAATTGTCTGCTCTTTTGGGGAGGCTTTCCTGACAAATGCTCCTTTAAATAAGGAGCAGATGTTGCCGATGCTAGCATGGATGCCAGTCGTAGTGCCCCTAGGGTCAGTGGTGGGGAGAGAGCACATGTATGGAGAGTGATGGGAGGATTGAGGGCATCCCTAGGGGAACGTGGCACAAAGACAAGCAGAAATGATGACTGCATGGGGAAGGGGCTTTGGCATGGCACCATGTCTGCCTTGTGTGGGGGCATAAGTGTGGGTGTAGAGTGCTTGGAGAGGCAAAAGACTGGCATGGTGGACCACCATGGAAAGGAGGAGAGGAGAGGTAGAAGGCAGAGGCCAAGCCAGCAGAGAAGGAATCAGAATGTCAGCTTCTGTCACCCAAAGCAAGTTCCTTGCTCCTGAACTCACCTTCCCTGCTCCTTTCTCAACACCCCTCTTTTCAGGTCACCCTGAGTTATGGTGTCTTTGAGAACAAGCTCAATGTTATTGAACTCAGTGGCCCCTTCTCACCCCAAGAGGATCCCTCAAGGTATGGGGCACGAGTGCTCTGGGTGTTGCTGCGGTGTGAACCCTCAGGCAATAGACTGGGAGGGGGAGGCAATCCAATGGGGCACATGAGTTGTAGAGTGAGGGACAGTCACATGGCTTATTAGGTGAGGAGCACACAGCAGTTACAAACTTTGCAAACCTTTTTGTATGAGTGAGAAGAAAGGGAGTATCAAAACATTTTATTTGGACAATTCCTGAGCCAAAAGTATTGCCATTTATTTCACATTTGGAGACTGAACAAGCTAACCTTTTACTTCTGGGACAGGAACAGAAATGTTCTTTTAAACTCAGGAAAGGAAATTCTGCTTGCTTTTTCATTTTTTGTTTTGCTGAGAAAACTGAAGGGAAAAGAGAAAAAGGTTCACTTCAGACTGACTGCAAACAAAAGTGTTCTTTGATTTACCTTCTCTGCTTTGAGTGAACAAACCTAAAGTTGTTATTTGCAGAGCATGGGTAGAAAGCTCCTGGCTGGAGATAGCATGGGTGGGAAGCAGCTAGCTGATGAAAAGAGCATCAATAGAAGCATGTAGTGGGGGCTGGTGCAGTGCCCATGTCCCTGACTGGGATCAGGGTGAGCTATGGGTTTGGGCCACATGGACAGAGCTGGATTCAGGTGTTGGAGGGAGGCTTGGCTGCTTAACTTTGCTGAGGAAAAGCATCTTGAGGTGAACAACCGGACCTGGAGCTCTGTAGGGCAGGGTGGGTGCCTGACGTGGGGTGGGATGTGAGGGAGAGGTCTTCTGTTCTCCATCTGTGTGCTGCTATAAAAACAGTCACCTGGCCTTCCTTTGTTCTCTCCCCAGCAGGTTTCGATCACTCCATTGCCATCTCTATCCCGACACCTCCTGGTGCTTGCAGGCTGTTGGGTGGTGATGCCTGAGCCTCAGCTACAGTGGCTTCTGGTGACATCCATTCACCTTGTGCATGTAGGGGTGAGACACTGAAGAAGCTTGGTGCTCCCAACTTTCCCTTTTCTATGGCGGTCTTGGGGCTGTGTGATGGCTTTTTTGGTCCTTGCTGAGTATCAATGACACAGGACAAGAGACAAGATCTGTGCCAAAGATGGATAACATGGGCTGGATGTATGGATGAGCTTTTCATCTGTGCTGGGGATGTGCAAGGGATGGGAGCAGTATGCTTTACTGAGCAAATCACAGACTGGATGGTGACCGACGGACATCTAGGTAGAGGTGGGGACCTGCTGCTGCTCCTTGCTGTGGGTTCATCTTGCTGGACTAGAAAGGCCTTGAGTATGGCTAACCAGTGCCCCACTGAGGATGGCTGACAGTGTGTCATGGCTCCAGCCTCTCTTAGCAGGCCCTCTTCCTCCCCATCTGCCTGTGCTTTCCCCACCGCCCACTCTTCCCAGCTACGGCCCCTTGGCTGAGTCTCTGCTTAGTCAAGGTCTATAGAAATGGAAAATGTGAGCATTTCTGTGCTGAATGAGTGCTGGGAAACTGTAGTCCTTTCCTGGCAGAGGTGGGGTGGTCAGGAAGTACAGAGAATCAGGAATCCCCCTGCCTGCTGGGAAAAAGAAGAGGATGTGAAGTGGGGAGCCAGAAGGAGACAGACTGAGATGAGGCTGGTTCCTGCACCCAACACTGAAGGCTTGAACTTGTATGGCCCTGCATTATTCCTCTCTTTTAACTTATTTGATATGGGGTCAGGATAATCTCTTGCTCTAATTACCAGCCTGTCGTCTGAGATTAGACTCCAACTCTTACCTGTGAGAGAGGAGACATAAAGGATTAGGACTGGCTGAAAGAGAGGAGAAAGGAAGAGATGGAGAAGGAGTGCTCAGGAGCGGATTAGAGGTTACAGCTTTATAATCTTCTCTGTGCCCTGACCAAAAAAAATTAAGTCACGAAGGAAAGGAAACAGCAAGGCAAAGAGCTTTTTAACTCTGTGTTTCTTTCCTCCAGATGCTAAGAGCAGCTTTCTGTCTTCTTGCTCTCCCTGCTGAGCCCAACAGGGGGAAGGAGCAGGCCCAAATAGGTTTTGAGCATTCTGGCATGTTTGTGGAGGGTCCTTTTCTCAGTATGGAGCCTGGCATGAAAGCTGGGCAATTCTGCTTGCTAGGGAATGAACTTTGGCACTATTTTGTCCTTGTACACATGGTTAAATGGCTGGGGGAGAGTGTTGCAGGGAAAGCTGGAAGGCAAAGAGGCTGTTTTAAATGGCAGGTGGTGCCACAAACAGGTATTTCTCTTTAAAGAACCTTTCAAAACACACTGCTGGGATTTGTGAAAGATTCCTGTAATCTCCAGATGAAAGGACAAATGCCCTTTCTCCAAAGAGCTGCTTAGCTTTGATGCTGCTGATGTGACTAAGCCGGCTGTTGGTGGTCTGGAAGAGCCAAGGGTGACTATCACTGTGCCTCTACCGCTTTGAAAACTGGCCACCCTGTCACCTCCTTCCCGCTGACCCCCAAGCACCAGCATCTCTTACACAGCGCACATGAGGTTTAAAGGAAAGGCGTCAGAAAGACCTTCCACCTCTGCAAAGGAGGATGTAGAAATAAATGAGCACTTTAATTTCTGTAGAAGCAGAAAACGGCAGAACTGTTTTCCAGCCTGGTCATTCTTACTGGCACTTAACCAGCTTGTGAAGCAGCAGAGAGCCCTGCTTTCTTCTCTTGCACAACATGCCTTTGAACTGGAAATTCATCCAGAGCAGGGACAAGGGCCAGCTGATGCCAATGACCATTCCTTGAGTTGTGCAAAGCACTTGGCTCACACAGCTACAGGAACCCAGGAACAGTGCACAAGGTGGCTCAAAAAAGAGACACCCAGCTACTGGAAGACAGGTGCGGCATAAAGAAGTCCTGCCCCACAGGGCAAATGGTTTGATTTGAACTTAACCAGAAGACAAAAAATGCTTCTTTGAGAAGAAATGGGAGTCTTCAAGACAAATCTACACTACCTGGATATCTTCTTTTTTTTTTTCCCCCATTCAAACTCTCAGCTGTGTTGTTAGTCGGGTCTTTGAGCTAAAAAGCCAGTCCTATCTGTAGATGTCCTGGTGACAATCAAAACAAAATGCGATTCATGTGCCTGGAGAAGAAACTGATAGAATGGATCCCTTCGCTGGGGAAAAGCAAGGCAGAGAAACTGAAAGCCTGCTTTGGATCCTGGCCTCAGCTGGTCCGATTTGGCCTGGTCCCTTTTGCATGGCTGAAGATCAGATGTTAAATGGGTTGAGTCCTTGAGTGGCTGCACGGGGACCAGTTTAAGACTGAGCTTCATTGCTGGAGCAGTTAAGTGCCACTTCTGTGGAAAATGTCTTGTCTCATAAGGAAACCGAGAACAGACGAGAAGATGTCTGTGGCAGGGCATCTCTTGGGCTGTAGAGAAATGAATGACAGAAAAGTCCTGTTATGCCTCTGACGACAATGTGCTGGAAAGAAAATAGCTTCTCGGAGTCGACAAAAGAAACCAGGTTTTCTCTAAGAACAGAGAGACAGCTTAAGGGGACATTCACCACATGAAATCTGATCAACGTTAAAACCTGAGTTAAAATTAGTTTCAGGAATGGTTCCTGCCCCTGGGGCTTGCTGTCAGATGTTGTGGTTTTACAGTCTCATTTTTCTAGTTTATTAAAATGTTTAGCTGCTTGAGAAAATGAGAAACAATCTCACGTGAAACTTTTCAGGGCACTGTCTTTTTTTATTCTCCTTCATGATTTTCTGATGTAACTGTTAAAGTTTTTGGAAAGGTTCCACCGATCTATTAAATTTTTTTTCTTTCTTTTCTTTTCTTTTTTTTTTATATACCCCCCCTGCCCCCCTCTCTCTCTCACACTCCCTTTTCTCATTGCAGGAGAAAAAACAACCCTATCCCAAGAATGAGAAGGAATGGAGATTTTTATTTTATTGGGAAAAATGGAGTCAAAGTCAAAGGTGTTGGCATGACCCTGCTGTTGTACGACATTAAGTGTAGTTCAAGGTTTCAAATACAGAGACCTCCGCCTGCCCAACACCATAGCAACCAACACTATTAATGATGTTTAAGCTGTATACTGAAGACTCAGAAAAAGGAGAAGGAGGGGAAAAGAAGCAGTTACAGTATTTGAAATGTAAAATATTAAGTGAGGCTTTCATGTTAACAATATCCTTTCTTTGCTTTCCCCTTAGCTGTGAAGAATTTTTATAAGGAAACCCCTATTTGACAGTGCAAAAAAATGCTAATGACTATCCTTTCTTTAGGGGGAAAAGAGAAGTTAGTTGAAATAGGTGGGAAACTGCAGTTGTTGCTAAAGGCTTGAAGGGGAGAGAGAAGAATAGCAATGCTATACAATGCTTCTGTCTCTGGTGCCAACTGCTCTTAACAACTCTGCTGCCGAAGAAAAACAGATTTCTAAGCCACTGTGGGATTTACCCAACTTGTACCCAGATTTCAGCCTTCAGCTTTCTCCCCAGGCCTCTCGCTAAAGATGCAGCCTTCAAAAGATGAACGGTTTATTAAACAGAAGCCAAAAGGTGAGAAATAGGAACAAGAAGAAAGGAGATTGGTCCTACCAAGTGGGACCCTGGAGGAGAGCTATCCATTGAAAAGCCTCTTTGGGACCTTCCCAGCAATAGTGGGAAAAGGGGTTGTTGCCTGGACCCCCACGTCTGGGTGGTTTTGTGGTCAGGACAATTGTAGCCCATCGGTGCCAGAGGGGATGCCAGCCTGTGAGTCAGAGTTCCCTTTGGAAGAGGTAAGATCTGCTTCATTGGCCCTAAACCCCTTCTTTTTCTTTCTTTCCTTTTTTTTTTTATAACACTCCAGAGAAGTTGATGTGTTTTAATCTGACAGGTATACTTAATTCCTTACAGAACATTTGACCTCTTAATTTTGAGGTTTCATCTGCCCTTGTTTACAATACAGGCTCTTCAGATAGCCCAGGGGTGGGATGAGCAGCTCTTTTCCTTCATTTATTTAATTTCTTTTGCCTTCAATCCCTGAAAAAGCCTTCAAGACAGCTGGCTTGCCCTTTTGCACCACTGGCCACCAGGGCTCTGCACACCTGAGCACACTTCTGGGGTGGATTCAAAGGTGAAGGAGGGTGACTGAACCCCCCATTCGGCAACTATATGGGCACAGAGAGGCATGGACTATCCTTATGTTCTTCCTCGAGGCACCTGCTAGTTGGTGGTGCCAGAGATGGGATCTCATACTAACTGGGACTTTCTTGTGTCCCAAATACCGCTGGGCTTATGGCTGCAATGAAGAGGACACATTACCAGAGACATAAGCAAGGCCAAGAAGAGCAGCATCACAAATGTACAAATAACTGTGTCTGTTCTTACCAGCTGATGCAGGATTTTTTTCCACTAGACTTTCTGCCCAATTACCTGAGAGGCTGAAGGAGTGCAGGGCTGAGCTGTTCTTGCTTAGCTGGAATGGACTCTTTAAGGCTGGTCTTTGACAGCCTGAGATTTTTGTTGCTCCCTGTTTGATCCAGCTTGGACTCCAAGAAAGCTGGGAACTCATCTCTCTGCCTGTTTGAACTGTATGTGATTAATTACAGACCCCAAGAATGGACTCCTTGCCTATTTCTCATGTTTAAATTGCCTTCCAGGATTTTGCAAGGCAAAGGAGCCTCTTCAGATATTACATCTGACTGTGCCTCGGTCAAGTCTCCCTTGGTTTTGCTGGGAGCTGCATCTGATTCATAGTGAACTTTGAGAACAAATTAAATGGAGTGCTCTGTACATGGATTTGCTGGCCCTGACCCTTCTGCTTGGGAAGTTGTTCCCAAGTGTTGAGTTTAGCAACATAAGAAGAAGTGTAACTAAACAGGGCAATTGGATGGGGAGAGATACAGGTATTCTAAACCCCTGCTTTCCCCATGCAACTCTTAGAAGTGGGGCACAGAGAGAATCTGCAGCTGGTGCCTTTGGCCGCAGTGTGTCAGGTGGAGGATATGCCATGAAATATCCAGCATTTGCACTGGCAGAGAATCCAGCAGCCCCTGTTGCGAGCCAAGGCCAGCTTGCACTTGGTGCTAGACAGAGACAAATGGTGCCTACCACCACACACTTACAAGCAGAGGCAGGGTGGGAAGGAGGGAAGGGCTTACAGAATGACACAGGATGACAGTATTGTCACATCTAAGGAGGGGGAACAAGATGGTCCTTGGGACAATGAGAGGAAGAGTTCAGGAGCAAGAATCCCTCTCCACCCAGAAATACCATGAAGCAACAGATCTGAAGGATGGCTGATATAAGCACATGGGAAGGAAGAGGTGAGGGATGAAGAAAGTGGCTTGCATAAGAGAAAGAACCAGAACAAGATCTACATCCTCTTTGTGGCTGTGTTGGCAACTGATGAATGCTGGCCTGAGGACTGGTACCTTGGGGCTTAGGGATTCAGCAAAATGAGGGGAAAGCTGGGAAAAAAAAAGGGCAAGGACTGTCTTCCGCTACCCACACACTCAATGCTTGCCTATGGGTTCTTGCTCATGGCTACCCCAGTGGCACAGGAGTAGATGTGGGGCTTGGAAAGAAGATTGACCCCTACTCCGTGCTGTATGTCTTCTGCCTGGGGACACTAGACATAACTTGGCTTTCATGAATGCCCAGAGAAGCAGCAGACTGAGGCAATGAGCAGGATGGATGTGCTGAAGAGATTCTGCCCCTTCCTCACTGCCCTGCCTTCCCCACATTACCATCAGCTTTGGCTGGAGCGAGACTGACTGCAGAAGCTGGGCAAGCTCTCTCTGTTTGTGATGGTGTTTCTTCTAGTGTGCAAAGGAGAACGCTCCTTCCTAGGTTCTCAGAAAGGCCTCTTTCCCAAAGGCATGGTGTGGGGTGCAGACAGAGAAGGTCTCGGTGCAGCTGGTAGGGAAGGCAGGGCCCCTCCATACCCCCCTCCCTTTCCCCAGCATTCAGCTACTGTTGGACGGTGTCTGTTTTTAGAAAAAGTCACAGAATCAACATCTGAGCTGATTTTCCAAAGGGACATATAAAACAAACAGCCTGCCATCTGCTCTATTGTCCTGGAATAGCGGATTGGAGGGTGGGGGAGAGGGAAGAAGGANAGAGAGGAAAAGGAAGGGGAGACAGGGAGGTCATGGAGGATAGAGAAGGGTGAAGGTGAAGGCTGAGGGGAGAGAGACAGAGAAGGAGGTAAAGAAAAAGGAGAGCCATCTAAAAGCAGGGATGCAGTGAGGGGAGAAGACCAGGAGACAGGCATGGTGACAACCAGGGCTTGCTTGGGATCATCCTGACCGGATCCCCATCAGCACTGTGAGCCACAGGGGCAGACATTTCCAGCGCCCTCGTGCTTGCTGAGCCAGGGCCTGAATGCAAAAGAAACAAACTGGACTTAGTGGCCTGGATAATCGCTGCCCTTCCACCCACACAGCCCTGCCTGCTCGCCTGCCGTACCGCCTCCCCCCACTCCCTGTGTTGGCTTTTATTGAGTGCCGCAGGGCAGGGATTGAACTCCAGGTTTGGCAGCAGAATAAATAACAGCAACATTGGCTTCTCCAGCCCGGGAGGGAGGAGGGCTGGTTTTAATCAAAGGTAAATAACAGTCGGTATTCTCTGACCCTTAATCCAATTTCCTAGAACTGGAGAATAATGTTCCAACTTGGACACGTGGCAGTGGCCCACAGGAGAGGGATGGCTACTCAGCCAGCCAGCTGCTGGGCACAGCATAGCCAAGGAGAGCAGAACTGGGAGAGATGCCACAAGGCAGGTAATTCATCCTGGCTGGTCTGAGACTGTGCTGTTCTCTTCTGACGCTTCCTCATACATTTTCCTTGCTTCAGTCATCCCAAAAGATGAGGCTGGTGTGCTGGCAGGCAGCACATCCCCATGAAATGTGGGCCCAGTTGATTAAAGGCTCCCTGATTTGCTCTGTTGACAGGAAAGTTGGGGCTCAGCTGCTGCTCTGCATCTGCATCCCTGAAGGGCATTTTGCCTTCCATGGTGACCTGGAGAATGGTGATTATGAAGTCTGAAAGAAGGTAGTTTTAGATTAGATATAAGGAAGAAATTCTTCACGATGAGTGTGGTGAGGCACTGGAACACATTTCCCAGAGAAGCTGTAGGTGCCCCATCCCTGGATGTGTTCAAGGCTAGGTTGGATAGTGCTTTAAGCAACCTGGTCTAGTGGAAGGTCTCCCTGCCCAAGACAGAGGGGTTGGAACTAGATGATCTTCTAACCCAACTAGGTCACTTCCAACCCAAACCATTCTATCATTACATGACTCCATGGAGTTGTGCTTGCTGTTATATGGTCATGGCAGGAATATCTGTGGGTTCCTGCTACATGTCAAGTGCGAGCAAGATTTCAGTGTTGGAAAGAAATGTTTGTGTTGTTACTAGTCTGGTAGCACAAGGGTCTATTTGATTGGAGACTTTGCCCTCTGACTTGGTCACATATTAGAATCACAGAGAGTTAAGGACGTAGTGTTATTAATCTATTGGGAGGTTATCTAGTCCTACAGCAGGGCCAGCCACCTTACACCCTTTCTGTCAGATGTTTTTCCGACCAACTCTTAAAACATTGTTCTGGTCCAGACTATTGGAAAACCAGGTTGCTGGTAACAAAGCACTGGTACCAGGTTGATCTCTGAAAGACAGGTTTGTTCTGCAGCTCTCTGCTAACACTGATTTCTAGCTGCCCACGGAGCAACTCTGTCAGGCTTGTGGGCACTGCTTTCTCTTCTGCAGGGCAGACAATTTGCAATTCTCTGGAACAAAAATGGTCTGGTGAGGCCATGATGTGTTTGGAAAGTCAGAGGCACTTACTAGACCTATGGATAGAGGAGGCCAGCTCCTTTTCAGCCTTTTCATCTTGCAAAATGACCTGGCAGCCCACAACAGGGGCTTGAGCCTCTGTGGAGACAGAGGATCTGACCACCTTGTTGGCGGATCATAGTTTTAAGACCACTTTTCAGACTAAGCCTTTTGTAAGCCTCGAGGTCGTGAGCTCCCTTGTGGCAAATGTGGCCTAACACACACAGAACTTGTGTGACTGTTAATTCCTGGTCACACAATCTGGACAGATCAAGCGCGGGTGAGACAGTTAAGTCCATCCTCCCATCTCAGTCTCTGCTCTTCCAGTGTGAATGCTGAGAGCCTGGGATCCAGCAGCAATGGGGACAGAGAGCATCCAGACACATTCAGGGCAACACAGACTAGGAGTACTGAGAGCCTACCTCGTGGAGGAGGCCTGTCCAGCACAGAGAGGCAAAGAGGATGGCTGATCCTTATAATGACCTATGCAGACAGGCCATAAACGCAACTCTGGAGATGCCTAACCTTCATTCAGCTCCCCAGCCACGAGCACACACTTCACTACCAGTCATCCATTCCTGCCTTTAGAGAGTCCAGTCCTGCTGCTGAAAACAGTGAAGGGAGAGAGGAAGGGGAAAAATATCTTTTGCATCTAGCTGACTATGTGTTTCTGTTCTTCTTGCTCAGCTCACTCCAGGAAGCCCATTGCTTTTGTAACTGTTCAAAGCCCCGGGAATGGCCCCTGGCCTCTGTGCCGGGAAGGGGGGGCCGGGGGAGGAGAGGGGCTGTGGGGCTGGGATGCGGCAGGCTCTGGTCAGCACCCTGGACAGGGACGGACCCCCGCACCCCTGCCTTCCCTGGCCTGGCCATGCCTCGCCTTTCTTTGCCTGCCCCTGCCTTTCTTTGCCTTCCCTTGCCTTTATTTGCCTTCACCTGCCTTTCTTTGCCTTCCCCTCCCTTGCCTTGCCTTTTCCTTCCCTTGCCTCGCCTTGCCTTCCTCTGCCCTTGCCTTTCCTTTCTTTGCCTTGCCTTGCCTTCCCCTCGTCTTTTTCCAGGCTGGCGGGCAGCCTGCTGGTATGGCACGACCCTGCTTTGGCTTGCAACCTGCACCAGACCTTTTTTGCTCTTGCTTAAGAACAAATACACAGTGCTATGGCTCTGTATGCAGCTGCTCTGGAGCTGTGGCTTAGATCTGGGTTATTTTTTGCAGATAAATCCTCTTTTCTATCAGATTTGACATCAGGCAATCCCTCCAGATCACTCCCTTTCTCCCTGTCTGACTTCCTCTTTTTTACCCTACCCTGTGTTCTCTTTCCTTGCATCTGTGCCCTCCCCTCTATAAGCCTCCCTCCCCTTTTCTTTCCCTATAGTGAGCTGTCTGTGAATACCATTTCATCTGCACTCTTTCTGCTGCTCTGTATCTCCACATTGCTCCTTGTGTCTCCGTTGCCCTCAAATGTATGTATTTTACCACTTTCCTTTCTGTGTCTCTCTTTTTTTCACTCCCTTTCCTGGTTGTTTCTCTGCGGCCATTTCCACAGTGCTGCAGAGAGCCCTCTCTGCCCTGGAGTTCTGCATGTTGAGATCAGGTCCAAAATACCGAGTAGGTGCTTAGTAGGTGCTTTTCTTTTTTTTTTTTTTTTTAAGGAGAACCTGCTATAGCTGAAGGAGCTTGGAATCTTCTGCAGGGGTCTTAAGTGTCTCACACTCTGTCCCTTGACTTCCAGCTGAACTGCGAAGGAACTTCCAGTGTGGCAGTGGCAGAAAGCAGTCACAGAGAAGAAATTAAAGCTACACACAGTCTGGGAGGGAGCTAGACTCACTGCCTGATGGATAGGTTAATTGGGTAGAGCTCTGATAAAAAATATTTTGTGTATCTCAGAACTCTGGTCTTTGTTTCCCTCCCAGTCTGTCCCCACACCGAAAAACCAGCCTAGGAATGGGGTAGAAGGCCATGGAGACCTGGAGAGAAAAAGGAGGTTTGCACGGGGTTATGATCAAGGCTCGTTCCAGGAATCCAGAGCAGTTTTCTATCTTTTCTCTCTTCTCCTCAGACTCCAGTCTGGATGGCACAGGAATCATCCCTAGCGTCCACTTGGGAGCTTTGCAAACCCTGACATGTCCCTGAAGCAGGTCCTCAACACTGCTACAGGACACCAGTAATGTGCATTGACTTATTTGGTAGGAGCTGGTACCTAGTGGGCAAGAAAATGGACTGAGGGCTTCAGCGCTACTTGGAAGTGATCCAGTTTGGGATAATGGGATCTCAATTTCAGTCGCAGAAAATAATTTTTGTTTAGAGGAGCCCAGGGAACTCCCAGTCTGACACCAGTTTGGTTGGGATTTAGCCAGGGAACCATGGAGAATGGAATCCATGCCAATACCTTAGGCATCCAGATTTGAGTAGTGAGGAGAAAGGAAGGAGGTCTTGGCTGCCTTTCACTTCTTTTTGGTGCCTTTTAAAACGGTGTCAGTGGCAGCCCCATCTACAGGTAAATGGATAGCAGCAGCTGGAGACTGAGTAGATGGGTCTGGAAAAGTAGTAGTTGTGTTCCACTGTGCTTGCTCACTCGCTCGCTCGCTCAACAAGCCACAGCATGCTATCCAGAAGAACTCACCAACTGTTTGGAAGAGGCAATGGATTTTCTGTCAAGCTGGAGTTGTCCTCTCTAAAGTGACATTTAAATTTTTACTAGACAAAGTTTTTCTGGCCTGTGATTTTCCCAGCACTTTGGGTTAATAAGAGCAGAGGCTGGCTCCACATTGTCTGTGACTCGACATTTAGCTGACTGTCAGAGGGGGAGAGAGGGCAGTGATTTCAGCAGTGTTTAATGAAAAGCTGAGGGAAAGTAAAGTTTTTGCTCCATCTTGCATGCTACCAGTTTACTTTTTACATTACTCTAACCGAGGCCAGGGAAAAATCCTATCCACTCACAGCTCCCTCCCTGGCAGAGAGCTGCCATGCATGGCTTTTCAAAACCACCAGCAGTTCTAGTGAGGGTGGCTACACTATGTTAGTCCCATGCTGAAGTCTTTTGGTGAACTTCATGTCTAAGCAATTTCAATGTCCTCTTCCAGTGCAGGACATAGCGCTATTCCACTTGCTGAGGCTGCAGGACACCTTTCTTTGCTCCTTTAAAAACAAACTCCTTTCCCTTTGTAATTTCTTTCTTTCCTGTCACTGTTTTGTAATATTTACAGAAGGCAGATCCTGATGGCAGTGCTCACAGGGCTCAGCTGCCTACCCATGACATGTGGGAGGAAGTTTCTCCTCAGAGACTCTCCTCCAGGACTCATCTGGGACTCCTCTCTGCTCCATCAGCCCCCCTGGCACTGGCACGTCCAGCACCTCACGGCATCTCTCCCTCATAGGCCCCCAGATACCTCAAAAGAGAACCTCAGGCTCAAACTCGAGCCATCTCCCTGGATAATCCAGTTTCCATTACGTCTTTCCAACTAAAAAATGCCCTGAACAGTAACCAGACCTGGTATTCAGCATTTCGGCAGCACTTGAGCTTGGAATGAGCTCGAAGAGAGCACTGCTAATTAGCTCACATCTTATCTGTCAGGTCAGTGTTATTCCTGCTTGAATGACTTAGATACCGAAGCACAAAGTGACCAGCTCCACAGAGGGACCTGGACTCCTCCGATTGTAGTCTCACTCTCTCCTTCTCTCCTCTGCTGATAGCAATAGAAGGTCACGTCTGTAATTTTGTAGCCCCGAGATAGGCTGTAGGGTTTTCTGCTGGTGTAAATCAGCATAGATTCCTGGGGAGTTCAGACCTCCATTCTGTGTGCGTAGTCTTGGGAGATTTTGTAGCACAATCTGGGAATCCACTGGCAGGTCCGAACCTGTGTGCCCTGGGTTCAGGCAGAATGATTCCAACCTTCCCTGCTGATTTTGCCATGGCAGATTGGGGTAGTCAAAACACAGGGAGCTCTGGAGGAAAATTCAAGATGAAGAATGAAGGTAAGTACATCCCAGTATACTGGAGGCTCCCAGCCACCAGAGCAAGTGAATGGCCAGGGTGTTTTGCCCCAGCTCTGTGGAATCATAGAATCATTTAGCTTGGAAAGGACCTTTAAGATCATCGGGTCCAACTGTTAACCTAACCCTGCCAAGTCCACCACTAAACCATGTCCCGCTCGTTCAAAGTGGCCAGACCACCCTCTCCCATG
This sequence comes from Rhinoptilus africanus, assembly GCA_013400135.1. Lineage (NCBI taxonomy): Eukaryota > Metazoa > Chordata > Aves > Charadriiformes > Glareolidae > Rhinoptilus > Rhinoptilus africanus. Next base: position 492,463 of record VXBO01002531.1, on the reverse strand, counting down.
GCAGGGTCAGCCATCTGAGTGGCACCACACCTCAAGGGAGCAACTGTGCTCCTCCTCGGCCCCTTTCATCACACCTCTGATTTTCTTGCCTCTTGGAGCAAAGGAGCAGGGGATGAACTTTTCCTCCCATGGAACTGGGAACGTATCCAAAAAGCCCCTGGGAGTCCCTTCCACGTCTCCGCAGCAACACTCGACAAGTGTGAGCGCAATGCCTGCACCTCACACCCACCCACCCAGGCAGGGCCAGATACTGACTTAAAATTGTTTCTGTCCCAGCTTCCCCATCACGCTGACTCTTCCGGGGCTGTGACCCAGCACTGACAGGACCCCATGCCGCTTGTGGCCTGGCTCATATTCCTGATGGAGCAATGCCCACCATGGCGGGGGTGTCAGTGCCTGGTGGGGACAAGCCTAGCCCCAACTTTCCAGGGGTAGTAGGGGTGTGCAAGGCTTGGACAGTCCAAATAGTCCAGAAATGGGGCCAGCAGAGGGCACTCCGATACCACCGCTCACCCACCGGACCGAGCCCTCAGATGGGGAAGGGGGCCACCCCCAAATCCCTACAGCCCTTCTCGGCTTTGCCCTGGGTGTAAGGAGACAACGGGGATGAAGGGCAGCAGCCTGCAGCCCTGCTTTCTGCACGGCGGGAAGGAGAAAATGGGTGAGGGTGCTGCAAGGGACAGATGTCCCAGACACAGCTAAGACATGGATGGTGGATGAAGTGCATATAGCTCCAGCTTTTCTCCTCTGAGATGAAGGGTTCAGAGTGCTGAACCCACCCCCAGCGTGGGTCTGCTGAGCCTCAGGCTCAATAGCTGCATGCCCATCGGTCCCCACTGCCTAATCCTGGCACTATCCCTCCTTCCCCATCTGCCTATCCTGGTGGTGTCCCAGAGGCTGTGACAGACCAGCTCTGGGCATACACCACCTTGCAGGGAGCCTGCATGAGCGTCACCAGGACTGACTTGCAGGTGGAAGTAGCATGACAGCAACATGGGCAACCAGGATTCCCTGGAGCTCTTGGGGAAGAGGGTCTCCTGGCTCTTCTGCAGAGACAGCAGGAGCAGAGCACCTTCCTACGTGCTGTGAGAGCTTGAGCGCCTGGCGGTTTTGCTGCAATAAATCTGGAGCAGCTATAAATCTGGAGCAGCTGGCTTAAGTTCCTCCAGGGTTCAGAAGAAAACACATCCAGCCTGATGTGTTTTGTTTGCCCACTCACTGTGTTTCTAATTGGAATGTTTGTAGCTTGGGAAATTGCTTCTTAGACTACAGTACCCACAGTCCTTCGCTGGCAGCTCGGCATAGCCTGTTCGGGCAAAGTAAAACCCAGACCTCTGAACTGGGTCTTTCCTTACTTGACCCATGCAGGCACCTGGAGGGCTTCAGCCAAGCCTGGCCTACCAGCAGCTGCATTTTCTTGGTTCATTGAGAAAAAACTGCTGAGATCAGTGAGTGAGAAATGTAGCTGTGCTTCCCTACCCTCTCCCAGAGGCCATTTCCAGACTCTGGTCCTTGCAAGCAGGGTCTCCTGAGTCTATTTCTCTTCCGTTCCTGTGAAACCCCATCCAGAACTTTTTTCTAAATGAACCCTGAAGTCCAGTTTGGGAGAGATCACAAGGCAGAAACAACAAGCATAATGAACCATATTTAAAATGATATTTTTTCTGCCTTTGGAGTTTGGTTAATTTATAATCTATAAAAGTCTCTGCATAATTGTGTCTTGATTAAAATGGTATAATTAGGCGCTCTGGATCTCTCTCCCCTTTCCCTAAGATTATTTCTGTCTAATTGCTTTAATCTGTGTTTTCATGCACCCACTAGAAAATCAAAGCATGCTCCCATGAGGACGCGGGTGAGAGTGAATAAAGCTGACGACTCATTAAGTGCAGCAGAGAGAGGAAACTGCATCTAAATCACCACTACATTAATGAGGTAAAATAAAAAATCGAAACGAATAAATAACAAAGAGAGAGAGAATTTAAAAAAAAAAACCCAGAACAAACCAACCTGACATAGATTTTAATATTAATTAAGAATGTATTGAATAGCACATTATCTGTCATTAAAGCCAACTTCCTCCATTGTTGATGAAGAGCAAAATGTCTCAGAATTTTAATTCTACAAATCTTTGTAGAATGTTTGTGGAGGGAACAACTTGTGCAGAATACTTCCTTGCTAGGGACGGAATAAAGTTCACTGAGCAGGGATTGAAGTACCTGGGTAGGAAGGGTGTCAGTCCAATCCAGCAGTTTAAGAGCAGTGACACAATTAGCCTGAATCTGAGTGAGAACCGGATCAGACTCCAGGGAGACCAGTGTTTGCAGTGGTCTTGGCCCTCAAGAGTTGACCAAGTGTGTCCTCTGCCCCAAGACCAGAAAAACTTTACCTTTTCCTTACAGGTGACTTTCTGTCTTATTATCAGTGATTTTCAGGCTACAGACTCTGCCAGCTAGCCCCAGTAACCTACAAACAGGTCACTTATTTCCCTCCAAGTGAGAAATCATGAAAACAAGATATTTAAAAAAAAGCTTCTAGCTATGTGTATGGTTTATTAACATCTGCTATAGTCTCCTGAGGAGAAGACCAAGGTAGTGCTGTCCTCTGGTCTGTCATTGCAGGGGAGACTAACTGTGCTGTTGCTATTTGCCTAGCTTAAGTGCAAATTCCCACACATTGCAGTGTAGGTACAGAGGATGATTTTTACCCCAGATGTGATTGAAAAACTTTGTCAGAAAGCTGTGCACAGCACTGTTTATTTTCAGCGGCGATAAGCAGCCAAGGCAGGGCACTGTATGGGTGCAGCCACTCTGCTCTGGGATCTGGAGCTCTGCACTGTGTAGCAGAGTCGTGGTCCAAGGCAGGGTTGGTGACCCAGCCGCCCAGAGCATGGGTGAGCACCATGATTTCATCTCCTGTCATCAGTGACGACAGGATTTGCCCTTAACCTATCCATTCCCTGTGGGATGTCATGGAAACGTGTATTCATATGCGGTTCTGTAAAGGTCCTCAGTCACCTTGGCCAAAAATTGGTTGATCTCCATCTCCTCATGATCATACTCATTGCTATACTCCAGTTCACATGGATAAACAGGTTTCAGAAAGTGAAGGAAAAAGGCATGTGAACGTGGCAAGGGCAGCCAGGAAGAGCTTTGTTTGGCCCTTGAATAAGAGCTCTTGTCTCAGCAGAAAGCTCATTGCAGCTGCATCCCCTGGACCCCGGCTGCAGGGAAGGCCCCAGAGCGTCTCCCTGACTGAGGGAACACTTTGCCCCTGCTCCATCAACTGGGGACTTCATTGCAGGGTTAGGGGCACATATTTAAATGCTCTGCTTGGTCACTGCCTGACAATAGCTTTTGGTCCCCCAGGGTTTCCCTTTCTGCCTCCCGTGAGGACCAAGCACGGAGGGAGGACTGATGGCCATGTCCGCATGGCAGCTGACAGGCTAATACTGAAAAAGAAAGGAGGATCAGCTGCTTACAGCCCTTGAGTTCAAGAAGAGCCTAATCTAATTAAGTGGAGACCACTATCAATTTACCAGCTCTCTTTTAACATAGCCATTTTAAGAGGTTTGGTGTATTTATAGTAGGCGAGTTAGGGAGGGCTTTTCTCTCTTGAGGTTGTGCTTCTATGTAAGGGAGAGATGTACAATGTTAAGACTCCTGCTTTGAATTAGTTCTCATCCTCAGCCTGGAAAACATTTTGCACAAGATCTAAGACACCAAAATCTGATCCCAGCTAGCCTCTTCCTGTGCCTGTGAAAGGGGTGTCTGTCTGGGTTGTTTCTGAATCTTGCCCCAAGCCAGCAGCACAGAAGTTTCCTTTTGGGATTAAGCTTTCCTTAAAGCAAATGTATCTTGCGCAACTATCACAGGTCAGTTGACAGCCTTGAAAGGGCAAGAGGAGGGGCTGGCCCCTGCTGTGGTCAGAAATCAGTGGCCTGTTTTCTGCTGAACTTTGATGGGAGTGGGATGGACCTGTCGCTGTTGGTTAGAGGATGAGTGGAGGGGCTCTCGGCCCCACGGCCTGGTGTGGGTTGCTGCTTGATGGACTGCCCCCAATTTGTCTTCCCCTGATTAGTGTCTCTGGCAGCCTGCAGCCTTCTCCGTTACTCTCCCTGTAATTCCATCTCTAGGGGAGTTCCTGTGCAGCAGGATCTGTGTCAGATGATCCCCCAGGCTCGCAGGAGGGAGGAGGTGGGAAATGCTCGTTAGGAGCTGTTTCCATGCATAACAACAGTAATAATCCTTAGCCCTTTATCTAAAGCTTTTACGAATGTTAATTCATTAACCTCTCAAAATCACTCTCTGAGAGGTGAGGATTATTATCCACAGGATTGGACAGATGGGGGAAGCTGAGACATGGAGCGCCCAGTCTGAGCCCTCTGAGCCTGTGGGACGAGGTAGTTAGATGCCACCAGGTCCTCCCTTGCCCTCCAAAAACTTGTCTCTCCTTGCCCGGTCAGGGGTGGTCTGGCTTCTTTGGGTCACCCTGACTCTGGCAAGGACAGACCTTGCTGGCAATGTTTGCTGTTCATCTCTGGCCCCAAAAGAGCCTTTCAAGATGAGTTGGGGCACTGACCCTTGTGCCCCCGTGCCCCTGCAGACTGTCACTGTGGGAAGGCTAGACCTGCTTTGCACAGAGGCCACGGCACTGCCCTTTCTCCAGATGCCAAGGCCCCCAGTGTGTTTCTGGGTCTGGCAGGTCACTACCTGTATTATTGCTTCTAAGCATAGAGGAAAAAGGAAGGGGGAGAGAGAGAGACATAGAGAAAGGGAACAAGGCAGAAGAACTAGATAGAAATAAGAGATCTTCTTGTTTCCTTCACCATCCCCATCTCCCTTCCAACTGGGATTTCTTCTGCTCTCAGTGATGTGTCTCATTCCTGATGTGAGAGATTGAAAACTAAGAGAATAAAAGATTATACAAAGTGGATGAGATGGACTTTGCTGCTTCCCTCCCTTGTGCTGGGACAGACCTCTGGGAAACCTCTCTCTCCTGCTTTTCCCAACATCCTTTCCCTCCTTTCCCCTCCCTTTCCCCTCCCACCCCTTGATCTTTACAGGCCCTTGCCTTCTGAGGGTTTGAGCCATTCGGGCCATTCCGAGGCCATTCTCTGATCCTTGCTCAGGGGCAGGTGGAGAGAGAAAGGCTATGTGTGAGCTTGGGAAAGCCACTGGCATAATGTCCTAGCTGTCCATCTTCAGTAAATCTAGCATTTCTCTTCTGAGGAACCCTCCTTCCCCAGGCAGTCTATATTCTTGGAGGCAAGGCAGGAAAAGGCTCCAAGGCATCCTGAACACATTGCAATGGATTTACCACCTATGTTGATGTGAAGCCCCTCTTGGGAGGTGAATGGGTGGGAAGAAGGCTGGAGCAGACCAAACTGGTGTGTGGGGTTCCCTTGGATACTCCTCCTCTTGCAGGGCAGGTGCCAGCACAGGTGGGGGACCACTTGAGTAGATCTTCAGCTCTGAGAAAGGGATTTTTCAGCAGCAAGTCTGATAGAGAAGGCGTTTGCTCCTGTTCACTCCTGAGGTGTTGGGGCTGTGGAGAGGAACACCATAGTTGCACGCTGGCGGGGTCCCTCTGTTCTCTGCTTTCCTTGGGACACCAATTGCTCCAGACTGCCTTCTGCTATTGGGGCATTTGAGGGCTTGAACTGTCCCACTGTGACTGCAGACTAGGGCTGGAAAAACTAACACCTTTCTGCCCTTTGATTTCACTGCTCCCTCCTTGGTTGAGTTTACTGTTGCTTTTCTTCTTGACTGCACAAAAATCAACAGAATTAGGACTGAGCCTGGCTCCCCCTGACCAACGTCTACAAAATTCACATCCAGGAGGGGGAAGAAGGTAGATTCCATGCCTGGAAGTCCTACCTCATCCTGGGAGAACCTCCTAGCTGTGACATGCTCAGAGATCCCTCAGCTTGATGGAGACAGTGGCGTGCAACCCTTGTGCCCTCCTCTAGGTCCATGGGTATTAGGGGAGAATGTGGAAGAGCTTCCACGCTGGAGGCTCTGAGCAGATTAATGCCCAATGCATCCATGGGATGTTATTTCCAAACATGCTGCTCCTTTTAATGAAAAATGGGCCCACATCCATTCGGCAAGGAATGAGACATTGGCATAGGAGTGCAGGAACCTTTCATGCTACATAGTGCTTATGCAGTACTTGCCGTCTCCCACAGACATCGCAATGTGCAGTTACCCATGTAGAAGAAGCCTCATATCTTTATTCCTGGCAGCTGTCAGTCCCTGGAAAACAATCCTCCTGGCATCTGAAAGCCAAGCTGGAAGGCTGGGAGCACACGAGCAGGGAAGGAAATCTGCCAACTTCGTCTTTCTGCCTCTCGCTCTCTCTTTAGCTGCCTGTGAGGGAAGTTGCAGGAAAATAATGAAATAAAAGCCAAGGCCCAGAGAAAGCTGATTCATCCACAGCCCAGGGCCAGCGGCCGGCTCCAAGCAGAGCTGTAAAATCAATCTGTCACTGCTCACCGCAGTATAGATCAGCGGAGAGATTCTGACTGCAGCGAGGGCAGAGCCCAGCCTTCTCCCGGGGCCCGTTTTCCCCAGCCGTGGGACCCAGTTGTATCCCTGGGGGAGACGGGCAGACAGGCAGGGGAAGAAGCAGAGAGGGAGAAGGGCTGATCTGCTGGAAACGCTCCCAGCGAGACTCCCTTCCCTGGCAGCACAGGGGGAAGGCAGCGCGGGCAGACTGCGTGGCTGCCTTCCCTGCCTGACTCTTCCCACCTCGCCCAGGCAAATGGCACATGGGCCAAGTGATGGGGGAGAGGGGGGAATGTCCGTCTGCGCTCCCAGCTCCTGCTCCCTGAAGGTACCTTCTACACTGAACATTACCTCAAGTATTCCCCAGTCTGGGCACCGAGGGTTAAAAATCACTTCTCTCATCACCTTTGTGACTCCCAGATTCTGGGCTATTCTGTGAGTTAACAGCTCCCTGGCATATGTTGGAATAACACTAGGGAATTGCTCTGATAAGGTCAGCTCCCTTGTTCACTCCTAACAGCATCTCCAGTCTTAGAGGATGTCGCAGCCCAGCAGAGCAGCAGCTGAGCAGAAAGGTGTAACCCAAGGTGCTTCTCGGGGCTGTTTCCACCCTGGTTAAGGGAGCAGAGAGGTATGGCCTGGCTGGAGATTGGTGGTCTCAGAGACATTGGCACAAAAGAATTAGAAGGTGATTTTTCTTCTGTAGTGCTGGACATCAGGAGTGAGGCGCCTCTGCAGCTGACTTAAAGTATCTATGACGTCCTTAGGAGTTTATTTTCTTGGTGAAGTTGTTTGTTTTTTTTTTTTTAACTTGTGAAGTAACAAACAACAGAGTCTTTCCAGGGCTTTTGATAAGGTCAGAGCCTTTGCAAAACAAACATGGGGGAGAGCTTCTGTACCCTCTGGATGATCATCTGCAAAGGGACGAATAAGCATCGGGGTCCTGGCTTCCAATCAGTTTGAGGACCCAAATGTCCTACGCCACTGGGACCACTACTACACTGCTTCTGCTTGTCTCTTGGGGCTGTTCTGCTGGATGTAAGTATTGTTGCTGGGTCAGTGGGAGTATGAGTGAGGGCCATTTGAACCCAATGGGCCCCAGCAGCACAAGGATCCTCCCCCAGTACTTCTGAGTCCAAAACAGATATGTGTGAGCTGGAGAGCCTCTGGGAGACCCATCCCAAACAGACTGCAAGATGATCCTGGAGGAACTCAAACAGGAGCAAATCCTGCAATGCTTTGGAGTTGGAAACCTCTCCTCCAGCTTCAACATCCTCCAAGGTTAGATAGTGTCTGTGCTTGGAGGAGGTAGAAAAAGATGGAAGCAAGTCTCTGTTCCTTTATCTTCTAGCTTTAAAAGAGCTTGGAGGAAAACACCTGTGGTCACAAGTGATAAAGCCAAGGAAATCAAAGTCTTTAGTTGCCAACAGAAGCTGCCTTCTCCTCTCACCTCAGCTGGAGTCAGAAGCTTTGTCATTTAATCCACTGGGAACAGACAACTATAAATGGTCCAGGGAACATCCAGAATTTTCCTCAGAGCTGCTTACCTCTTGCCTCTCTGAGGAGTGTGTGTGTGTCTGTGTGTTTTTTCCCACTTGGGTTTGCAGGTTTGGGGTAAAAGTGGATAGAACAAGCTTTCTATGTGTCATTTTCAGCAGGGCTGATGCCCTTGTGTGTTTGTACCTGGTGGACCAGCCCATTTCTTCATGCCATCAAGGTGCTGTGTGATGCCTGGGGTTGCTTTTGCTGCACCTTTGGGATTTGATTGTGAAGAAGGTAGATGGGATCTTTACACTTGTTACTTGTGTTTTGAGGGAGGAAACTCATTCCCCTAGGGCTACTGGCTGTTTGCTCTCTGTACAGTGTTTATGGGCTTGGTGTCCTCTCCCTGAGGCTGTTGTATGCATGTGAGAAGGCTAGGGGCAATCTTGTACTTGCTGTGTTTGGTTTTGCGTGAGGTTATTTCTCTCCCAACAGAGAGAAAAATTTGCAGCGGGTCAAAGGAGCTCACTCTCCTCCATAGGTCTGCAGGTGTGAGATAGACGGGGTAATTACATTGTTCTGCACTTGTACAATAACGAGCAGACTGGGGAGGTGGGACACAGGTGAGCTTCTGTAGATACAACTGGACATCACCATATAAAGCTTTTAATAATAGTGCTACTTGCAGTGTGGGGAGGGAGTGTGTGGCAGAGTAATTTCTCTACAGTACTTGGACTGCATGAAGAAAGTAATTAGTTTCCCATCAGAGGGTACGTGTCGGTACCTGTGTGCCTGTGAGTGCTGTGCGTGGCAGGGTTGGGTGTCTCTTTTCCTAGAAGCTGTTGCCTTCACCCAGCTGTAGTGTGTGTGTATGTTTGTGCAAGGCAAGGGTGCAGGTGGTGTCTGTTCAGCCGCAAGTGGAGGTTTCAGAGCATCTCCATTTGATCTTGCAACTTCCACGCGTGCCCCTGTGAAGGACACAGTCAGCTGGCACAAAAACACGTGGGTGTGAATTGGTCATGAGTAAAGGTAGGTGTTGGGGCAGGTTTCTAACATCAGAGCGGCCAGGGGCCAGCACAGCCTCTGAGCAGGGAGCAAACAGTCTCACAGCGCTAGGATGGACCTTTGAGATGTTTCTGAGCAAGATTATATGATGTGGTTGTCTGGAACAGCAGGAGAGTGGATTGCACATCCCAGGAAGCCAGCTCCCATCCCATGTCCCATGCTCCTAAGTTTCTTTGCAGCTGTTGCATGTCTGCGCGTGGCTGGGTGAGACAGGCAGTCCCTTCACAGCTGCGGTGAGTGCGAGGGATGCTCTGTGTCCCTTCAGTTGTGGTCCGTCTGCATGTCTGTGCCGGGATTATTTATGTCTAGCTTGCCGTGTACACTGGTGCTTTCTGCGAAGGGGCTGGGGAGTCATTCCTTAAGAGTCACCGTGCGTTTGGAAAGGTGGTTTCCTAGCAGCTATTGCCCGTGTGCATGTTTTGGAGGCTGAGCTTTGCCTGGCTCCCCACCATCTGGTGCACATGGATTTTTGTGGACGACTGTAGGCAAGATCTCCCTCAGCAATGGCATGTGTGGGTTTGGGCACAGGGAGGTGGAAGGTCTTCCAGTAAGCTGCTGTGTGCACGTGAGGGTGTGTGGTTACGGGTGATTTCTGAGGAGCTGTTGCATTTCTGTGTGTGCTCGTTTGAGGGGTGTATGAAAGACAGTCTCCCCAGAGCGGTGGCATGCGTGTGTTTGTGTGCGGATGAAGGGTTCCCCCCAGCTCCTGTTGCATTTTTACGTGTTGATTTTCTCAGCAGATACTGCAGGGGCACGTTTCAAGGTGTAGTCCCCACGGCTGTTGCACATACGGGTGTCAGTAGGTGTACAGCTGTTGCATGCACACGTGTGTGGATGTAGCTCCTCAGGAGCTGTTGCTTGTGCGCGTGTCGTTCCTAGAAGCTGTTGTGCTTTCGTGTGGGTGACTTGATTCTGAAAAGCTGTAGCCTCTGTGTGTGTGTGTGTGTGATGTTCCCCAGCAGCTGGTGCTTGTGTGTGCTCCTGGGAAGCTGTTGCATGTTGTGTGCAGCTCCCCAGCAGCTGTTGTGAGGAAATGGTGTGTGTGTGTGTGTGCGTGTGTGCAGCTCCCCAGCAGCTGTTGCTCGCGTGCATGTGTGGTTCCGGAGGTGTGCGGCTCCCCAGCAGCTGTTGCATGCGTGCTCATGTCTCCGGTGGAGGCCCACCCCTTTCCGCCTGCACCGGAGCGGTGGCTGTGCAGGCGAGGAGAGCTCGGAGCTGGCTCCATGGGAGAGGGACCTTCGCCTGTCACAGCCTTCCCAGCTGGGAGAAGCGGTGCCGGCTCTGGTCCCAGAGCCCTATCAGCCGAGCCTGTGGCGAATTAATCACTCGCGTTTTAAATGCCAATACAGCCCTTTCTGCCCTCTTCCCCCAGTGATGCGGATGCGGCGAAGGCAGCAAATCCTCCGGCTGTGCGTGCCCTCCCCGGACTGCTGCTCCGTCCCCGCCTGTCGTGCTCGCCTGCCTGCGTGGCTGGGAGGGCTGCCTAGGTGCAGCCAGCAATGAGACAGCTGTGGGGCAGGGGACAACACAGCTGCAAGGGGTGACATAAGGTGGGGGCATACCCCCCAACACCTCCCCCCCCGCCCCAAATCCGCAGGGCTGCAAGTTGCTTGAAGAACAGGGGGCTTTTGTGCCTCCACTTCATCTCTGTCATGCCCCGTATGGAAGCTGGGAGCGATCGCCCCTCCAGAAGCAGGTATGTGTGCGTGTGTGCGTGCGCGCGTGTGACAGTTTTTGTGTGCAGCCCTTGTGCAGCTGCCTCGCGTGTCCTCGGCTCCCTGTTGTCGTCCCTGTCGCCTCTCGGAGAAGCGTCTGAGATTGGTGGGGCAGGACGGAGTAGGGGGAGAAGGGCAGGATGGATGGATTGCCTTTCTCCTCCAGCCCGTGCATGCACCCCCTGGGGGGATGGATGTGTCTGATCTGAGGATGAAGGCAAGGGGTGAGTGCAAGGGAGATGGGGAAGTGCCTGGGTGGGGGGGAAGAAAGTGTGGGGGGAGAGATATAATGCCCACATGGGGTGATGGGAGGGAGAGAGGCTTGGAGACGGGTCTCCGTTTGAGTGTGTGTGTGTGTGTGTGTGTGTGTGTGTGCGCGCGCTCTCGCCTGGGATCAGGATGCTGAATAGGTCCAGGGCTTGCTGCATGCAGCTGGGTTTGACTGGTCTGCTTCTATCCACACCTTGCAAGAGGAGGGGGGACATGTATATGTATGTATATATATGTGTGTGTCTTTGTGTGTGTATATGAATGTATGTATAGGTACAGGTATATGTATATACCCCCACATACAGGCATGATACAGATATAGATATACATACAGATATAGATACATAAACATATATGTATAGTGCCTGCAGTTATGGGAGGGAGAAGGAGACAACCTCATCCCACAGCCCCCTGCTCCCTGCCTCTTTTCAAACTTTGTCAGGGAGCCTTTGCAGACAGTGGTGTGTGTGTGTGTGTGTGTGTCTGTGTGTTTGGTGTGTGTACATTCGCCTGCTTTGGATGCAGGGGAGTGAGTAAATCACTGCTCTGCTTTTACACTGCTCTGCTGGGAGGCTGACTGGCTGCAGAAGAGTCATTGCGTGGTGTCTGTCGGGTGTGTGAGAGTGTGTGTGTGGTGGTGGGAGCTGGATATTTATGTAGGGGCCCAGGACAGCTACTGAAATGCATACGTACGTGTATATGCGTTGCTTGCAGGGTGTCTGCGTACCCATTTATTCCACCAGGGAAAGCATGCCCACATTTTTATGCATAAGGATCCTCCTGCTTTGGGGCATGGGATGGGGGGAGGAGAAGCTGAATGAATGAATGGGAGCAAGAGGAGGGGGAAGGAGGAGGCGTGGGGGTGGGGGAGTAAGATGAACAGACGCATCCTATTCTCATCCCAGGACAGGCAGGAGCGCACAGCTGCTGCTGTTCCCATTCCAGAGCTTGGATCTGGCTGGGGAAAGGCAGCATAAATCTGCTCATGCTGCAGCAGGCAGCATATTCGGGAGCTGCTGTGCGTAATGCCCTCTCGTGTGTGTGCTGGTGCGACTGCCCCCCTACCTCTGCGTGTGAGCACACATGTGTGCATGTGTGTATGTGAGCGGAGGCTGGGGGGGGTGGTGGCTGTGCACAAACAATATGCTTGCAGACATCCTTGCAAGCATCCATGGATGGAGGTGTCGGCGGCGGGGCGGAGAGCATTGCTCCTGCGCTGCGGGTGCGTGCGTCCTGCAGCCGTGCACAGCCCGCGGTCCGTTTGCACCCACTCTGGGCTCAGGCAAGTGTTGGCTGCTGGGGGGCCAGTGTGTGCCCACAAAAGTGGGTGCACATGTGCAGGCCAGACTTAGGAGCTGCTCCCTCTCCTTTTTCCCCAAAAGGCTGGAGGGCACAACCCTTCTCCCCACCCTGGAGGTAGGGAGCTATAAACCAAGATATATATGGAGCAGGGAGAGGATTGCTGAGATTTGATGGGGGGGGGTGTCAAAGATTATGTAGGGATTGGGGGTGTTCCATGTCCCTGGAAGGGGCCAAGGGGACTGGGGAGCCTGGCTGCATTGCATGCTGCTAGCCAAGGAATTTGTCATGCACCGGGAGGTGGGGAGGGAGCGGGAGTGTGTGTGTGTGATGTGGGGGAGCTGGGGTGGAGGGAGAGAAAGGGGGCTGTGCCAGGGTATGAGGGGATTTCTGGTCCCCCGCCCCCCCCCCAGTCCCCACACACACCGTCACTCCTGGGTCCCGGGNTTATTTTCCTGTGGGGGGTGGTTGGCTTTCAGGGCATCCGACTCACAAGCACGCAGGTTTGTCAGTATGAAGCAAGCGTCCCTCATTGCTCTTCCCCCATCCAAAACTGTAACACGGAGGGAAGAACGGTGGATGCGTGGCTTTTCCCTCTCTTCACCTACCTCCAGGCAAAGTGGGTGTTTGGGAATATGCTGTCTGATCCGCTGCGCCGGTGCAAAGCTAAGCTGTGGAGCAGAAGCTGCTTGGAGGGTAGAGAGGGCATTTGGGGAAGGGGGGCATACGGGGTGTAGTTTTAGCTGGGGGGCAGCTTGCGGTTAAAATCGGAAAGGTGAAAATCACAGGCAGAGGGGGAAGGCAGGAGGGAGGGCAGCCTAGCTGTGACGGTGTCCGTGATGTTTGTTCCTACCTGGGTCGTGTCAGAAGCCGGCTGCAGCTCCAGGCAGAGTGCAGCTGCCTCATCTGACCCCGCTGAAGAGTGGCGGAGAGCACTGGTCACCTGGGAAAAGAGCTAGTGGTCACATCAGGGCCTGTTGAAACCTCCCAGTGCTGTCAGCAGCTGTGTCAGAAAATATCAGCACATTTGCTGAGAGAGAGAGAGACCCGGCTGCTCCTTCCCTCATCCCAAATACTGTGCTTTTTCCCTCAGTCCCCTGTAAGTGTAGGCCTGGGCTGAGCTGTTTCTTTTATTAGTGTGAGGGAAGGCAGAGGACATGCAGGGAACACCTCTGTCCTCACACTTGTGAGCTGATGAGAGTCACCCTGCTCTGGGAAAGGGATGTGATGCCCCCCAAATCCACTTGCAGCCCTCACCAATGCCCGGGCACCAGAGTAGCAAAGGAGCAGCTTAGGTGCAGAGCAAATGTGCTTCAGGAAAATATTCCCTTTTCCGGGAACAGAGGAGCTTTTCCTTTTCTCTTCCATGGAGGAAAAGAGCTGTCTGGAACAGTGAGGGATCCCAGGCTGCTGGCAGGTATGGGGAAAGCTGGAGCTTGCCTGGTAGCACTGCGGGTTCTGCTGGTAGGGATTGTCCAGGCTGGTCCCGATGCCGAGTTACAGCGGGTGCCTGAGCTCTCTTCGGGGTTCTGCAGGGGCAGGGCTCTGCGTCCCCCGATGCCTTTCTCTGTGGGAAGAAGGGTGAAGGAGGATGTGGAGTTGAGCTACTGAAGGGAGGCAGGATGAACGCACAGGAGCTACAATCCATGCTGGGGGAATGTGTAATCCCCTTTTTGGGCTGGAAGGGGAGTGCAAAACCCAGGGAGCAGACCAAAGGGCTGTGACCCATCTCCAGCCCTTTCTGTCTGCTGGGTCAGGATGGGTTTCCTGCAGCTGTGAACCAGATGAAGGCTGTATTTAAAGCCCCAGATGAGTCAAGCTTGGCACTTTGGAGGTGACAATGACTGTTGTGCTTGCTTCAGTGGTGAGGTCTGGCAGCAGTTACAGCTTCACTTTAGCAGAGCTGCATTCATGTCCTGGCTTTCCTGTGCTCCCCAGCTGGTGTTAGTTTTGTGGGTTGCTTTGCTGTTCCCTGACCTTCTCTTACAGGGATTATAGCAGTTCTTTGGGTCTCCTGGGAGCTCAGGGCTACCTAGCCATTGCCTGAGATGAACCACTTTTCTCACAGACAGGACTGACCAATTAATTTTCTGTCACTGAGGAGAAATGACCTCATTTGCTCAACACTCATAAGCCAAGAGGAAACCCAGTTCCAGCTGACCAGCTGAGGTACAGAAGGAATGAAGGGCACTTGTCACTCTTTTCACGGCATTATAAGGGGTGGGAATCAAGCTATTAGGAGCCAGGTTGGGGTGAATGACTTGATGGATTTGGTCCCCAGATGTTGCCTCTTGCAAGGAGTCTTTAAGGTTCCCTCTCAGGTGCTGGTTTGGGTAGACATAGTGGCTACATGGTGCCTTACAGCATAGTACCAGGTGCCGTGGAGATAGGCACAGGATCAAAACCCCGTAGGAGAATCTGTTATGCTGTTGAAGGTGATGCCCATGCATCCTCCCGGACTGACCCAACTGATATGCTGGGGCCATTCCTTCCTGTCTGCAGTTACCCCAGGGAGCACATCTCCAGCTCTTCAGTCCTTTAGCATAGAATTTTGTTCTAGGTGATGCATTGGGGAACTGATGGTGCAACGTAAATTTCACAGAGGTGAGATGATGTGTCTGGGGGCCAAGAACACCCGTTCTTCCCTAGGCAGAGACATGCACACACAAGCTTAACACCCATCTGGTTTTGGCAAGCTGTAGGAGAAGGACTGTTTTCAAGAAACTGTGGGTGCTTTTGACTCCTGTGGGAGTCAGTTAGTCTGATAGCAGAGAGATGGAGCATCAGTAACATGACGTGGTGAGGGGGGTCACAAAGTAGCAGGAGGGATGCCTTGCTCTGCCACAACTGGCCTGTGGGGAAATCCCTTACTTCCCCTCCATACTCCTCAGCACTCACCTCACTTCTGAATGGCTTGGGTGATAAACTAATCAGCATGGAAGGCGCTATAGATGTGCAGACTGTATCTCAGGATGGTGTGCAGGCTACCAGTTGCCTGAAGGCAAGGTGTCATATGTTTGCATTCATTCTTTACATGGCTCATGCACTCAATCTGTAGACCAGATGGGTCAGAGCTGCCTGTGTATTTTTAGGTTACTATGAAGACTCCATGAGCTATTCTTCCTCTGGGAACATTGGTTTATGCATGAGAACATGTATGTTTGTAAACAGGGAAAGAACCATTTTCTGCTAGGCTTTGTCTGTCTTGTCCTCTTGTGTGCACAGGTTACATCTGTGCGTGCACAAAGTCTGTGTGCTTGTGTGCGTCATTCCCTCCTCAGCTTCGCTGTATATATGTTCCTGTGTGCATTTGTGTGTGCGCCTGTGTGTGATGCAAGTAACTGTATGTGGGTTTATTTGTGGAGTGAACAAGGGTATGTGCCTGTCTATGCACCTTTTCCATCTCTTGGACTTGATGTCTCTTCTTGAGGTGTGTAAGAATGTAAGTGTTTGTAGTTGTGTGCCATGTTCAGCTGGAGGACATCC
The DNA here is from genome assembly GCA_013400135.1 of Rhinoptilus africanus. Classification (NCBI taxonomy): domain Eukaryota; kingdom Metazoa; phylum Chordata; class Aves; order Charadriiformes; family Glareolidae; genus Rhinoptilus; species Rhinoptilus africanus. The sequence continues at coordinate 476,640 of VXBO01002531.1, read as the reverse complement.
ATCCTACCTGTCCATGTACCTTCTCCTCACCTCTCATGAAGCTGCTTCTTCCTCTCCCTAGGGAGAGGTCCTGTGCTTTAAGAGATAGTCTTGAGTACCTCGTGTGAGAAGTGAGTTAGCTTTCCTGACATCTGTGCAAAGTACATCCAGAAACATCAAACCTTGAAGCACAAGGGAGCCCCGATTCATGCTATTTCTGAGGCTTTAGTGAGACCAATCTGGAAAAGCTGGCATTCAAACCTGGGTGTTACACTAGCTGAAGGAGGGTGATAAATTGGAGGGAATTCAGAGAAGAGCAACAAAAATTATGAAAGGGCTGGAGGGACTTATTTATGAGGAGAGATGAAAAGAACTAAATATGTAAAGGTTGGCTAAATGATGATACAATAACAGTTTACAAGTATTTGAGGACTGTAAATACCAAGGAAAGGAAGAGATAATTTAAGGTGGCAAAAGATGGGCAAAGTCAGAGGTATGGGATGAGGCTCAGCAAAGAGGAGAATATTCGTCTGGCTCTGAGGATACATGCAGGTTTCCTGGTGTGAGTGCTCAGACCAACTATAAAATAGTCTGGCAGGTTTATAGAAACGCAACTGCTTGCAGCAAGGAAACACATGGTGGCGAAAAGGGGTGGAGGGAACAAGCTAGACTTGGCCAGTTGTGGAGGTGATCTTCAAGACCTCCTCTTCATATGCAGCGTTGCCAGGAAAATTTTGAGAGATGTTTAATTGTCTTTCACCTTTTATTGATTCCCTGTCTCACAGCTGGGGAGAACCTGCAGACACTGCTGTTGACGGAGCAGAGAGGTGGTACAGGAGGAATGAGTTAACAGAGTCTGGTGGAGGTGGAGGACATTATTCCCTCTGTCTCTCCAGCCTCTCTGGCTGGAGAGGTAGTCTAGGAAGCAGTCCTGTAGGAAGTGCCTGTAAGTGAAAAGGGGCTTTGCCACAACTCTCTAGGAGGTTACAAGCTGAACCTGCTGAAGCGAGTCATTTCCTATTTCCAGACAAAGATGGCTTGGCATGGGGACAGTGGGGTCAGGAGGATCAGTCTTCCCTCCTCTGAATTCCCAGTCACAGCTGGTCCAGAATTGGGACAACAAGGTCAGAAGGATTAATACCCCTCCTTT
>VXBO01002531.1:427951-473902 GCA_013400135.1 Rhinoptilus africanus | reverse complement strand
GGACTGACCCAACTGATATGCTGGGGCCATTCCTTCCTGTCTGCAGTTACCCCAGGGAGCACATCTCCAGCTCTTCAGTCCTTTAGCATAGAATTTTGTTCTAGGTGATGCATTGGGGAACTGATGGTGCAACGTAAATTTCACAGAGGTGAGATGATGTGTCTGGGGGCCAAGAACACCCGTTCTTCCCTAGGCAGAGACATGCACACACAAGCTTAACACCCATCTGGTTTTGGCAAGCTGTAGGAGAAGGACTGTTTTCAAGAAACTGTGGGTGCTTTTGACTCCTGTGGGAGTCAGTTAGTCTGATAGCAGAGAGATGGAGCATCAGTAACATGACGTGGTGAGGGGGGTCACAAAGTAGCAGGAGGGATGCCTTGCTCTGCCACAACTGGCCTGTGGGGAAATCCCTTACTTCCCCTCCATACTCCTCAGCACTCACCTCACTTCTGAATGGCTTGGGTGATAAACTAATCAGCATGGAAGGCGCTATAGATGTGCAGACTGTATCTCAGGATGGTGTGCAGGCTACCAGTTGCCTGAAGGCAAGGTGTCATATGTTTGCATTCATTCTTTACATGGCTCATGCACTCAATCTGTAGACCAGATGGGTCAGAGCTGCCTGTGTATTTTTAGGTTACTATGAAGACTCCATGAGCTATTCTTCCTCTGGGAACATTGGTTTATGCATGAGAACATGTATGTTTGTAAACAGGGAAAGAACCATTTTCTGCTAGGCTTTGTCTGTCTTGTCCTCTTGTGTGCACAGGTTACATCTGTGCGTGCACAAAGTCTGTGTGCTTGTGTGCGTCATTCCCTCCTCAGCTTCGCTGTATATATGTTCCTGTGTGCATTTGTGTGTGCGCCTGTGTGTGATGCAAGTAACTGTATGTGGGTTTATTTGTGGAGTGAACAAGGGTATGTGCCTGTCTATGCACCTTTTCCATCTCTTGGACTTGATGTCTCTTCTTGAGGTGTGTAAGAATGTAAGTGTTTGTAGTTGTGTGCCATGTTCAGCTGGAGGACATCCATCCTACCTGTCCATGTACCTTCTCCTCACCTCTCATGAAGCTGCTTCTTCCTCTCCCTAGGGAGAGGTCCTGTGCTTTAAGAGATAGTCTTGAGTACCTCGTGTGAGAAGTGAGTTAGCTTTCCTGACATCTGTGCAAAGTACATCCAGAAACATCAAACCTTGAAGCACAAGGGAGCCCCGATTCATGCTATTTCTGAGGCTTTAGTGAGACCAATCTGGAAAAGCTGGCATTCAAACCTGGGTGTTACACTAGCTGAAGGAGGGTGATAAATTGGAGGGAATTCAGAGAAGAGCAACAAAAATTATGAAAGGGCTGGAGGGACTTATTTATGAGGAGAGATGAAAAGAACTAAATATGTAAAGGTTGGCTAAATGATGATACAATAACAGTTTACAAGTATTTGAGGACTGTAAATACCAAGGAAAGGAAGAGATAATTTAAGGTGGCAAAAGATGGGCAAAGTCAGAGGTATGGGATGAGGCTCAGCAAAGAGGAGAATATTCGTCTGGCTCTGAGGATACATGCAGGTTTCCTGGTGTGAGTGCTCAGACCAACTATAAAATAGTCTGGCAGGTTTATAGAAACGCAACTGCTTGCAGCAAGGAAACACATGGTGGCGAAAAGGGGTGGAGGGAACAAGCTAGACTTGGCCAGTTGTGGAGGTGATCTTCAAGACCTCCTCTTCATATGCAGCGTTGCCAGGAAAATTTTGAGAGATGTTTAATTGTCTTTCACCTTTTATTGATTCCCTGTCTCACAGCTGGGGAGAACCTGCAGACACTGCTGTTGACGGAGCAGAGAGGTGGTACAGGAGGAATGAGTTAACAGAGTCTGGTGGAGGTGGAGGACATTATTCCCTCTGTCTCTCCAGCCTCTCTGGCTGGAGAGGTAGTCTAGGAAGCAGTCCTGTAGGAAGTGCCTGTAAGTGAAAAGGGGCTTTGCCACAACTCTCTAGGAGGTTACAAGCTGAACCTGCTGAAGCGAGTCATTTCCTATTTCCAGACAAAGATGGCTTGGCATGGGGACAGTGGGGTCAGGAGGATCAGTCTTCCCTCCTCTGAATTCCCAGTCACAGCTGGTCCAGAATTGGGACAACAAGGTCAGAAGGATTAATACCCCTCCTTTTTTTCCCCATTGCAGTCACAGGCCAGGAAAATTGAGTCAGATCATAATAAAAGGATTAGTGTGGAGAGGCTGCCGTGAATAGTGTGATAGACAGGTCAGGGAAATGGAAGAGAATTCAAGGGGGTTGGCCCTGTTACAGATGGTTTGCTGAAAGGGCTTCGTGTTTATCAACAGGGAAAGGGGATTTGGTCTTAAAAATTCTGGAACAAGGCATCGAGGGGGGCTAGCACTCAAGCACAGATGTTATTCCCAGCAAGGACCTGTACTGGGATGACTGGTTTAAATGACCTCAGACCTTGTTCCAGCTTTAGGGCAGAGGAAAAAATAAAATTCTTCTTGGAATGGGCTCTGTTCTTTGCCCCCTTGTCCATCCATCTCCAATATGATCAAATGCACCAAAATTATATTATTACTCATAGCTACTATTTGACAGTGACTTCTGGGTCAGACTGGTGATGGAAAAACATAGGAATATAAGAAGGACCCTACTGAGCCAGGTCTGAAATCCTCCCAGTCCAGTATCTCCAATAGTGGCTGAAAGAGGGAAGAGGCAGGATCACTGTGTAGGAGCACTTCTTCTGAACATTCCTCTCAACTCTAGTGATGTGTGGCTGAGGGACCTCATGGTAGAAGATCTGTTGTACATTTCATAGGTCTTTACGAATTTGTTTCTTCCCGGAATTTGTCCAGCCAATTTTTGAAGTCAGGTAAAATTTCGGCATCCACAAAATCTCATGGTGGGAAGTTCTGCAGCCTAAACATGCAGTGTGCAATGCAAGACCTCCTGTCGTTTGTCTTGAACCTGTTACTTTCTGGTGTAATTTCCTGAGCCTTGATTCATGGATGGGAAGAGACAGTTAACACCTGTCCCCTTTACCCTTCCTGTGTCATCCATGGTTTTATAAACCTGTCTCATTTTATGGTCTCTATTGTCTCTTTTCCACTAGCCCTTCACCTTTCATCTTTCCACATCTATCACCTGCCTCTTTCTTGGCTAAGGCAGTGCAGCTTTATAGTAACAGAAGGACATGGGGCATTGCTAGGTGGGAAGTGACATCGCAGAGAGGAGCTGTGCCAGGTTCCACACAGGTGAAGACTTTTATGTCAGCTGCAGTGGCATGGTGCAGGAGGAGGTGAAGAAGCTGGGCAAAAACTCTGAGACCAGTTGAGGGTGCCCTTGGCCAGCAAGACAGGACTGGGCAGGATCCTAGGAGGCTTGAAAAACAGGAAAGGGAATTCTGAAGTAGAGCTCAGGATATGGGGATAGCTTCTCTGAGCGCTGGCGGTGGTTGTCAGCATAGGCAGGAGTTGGGACTGGTCAATACAGACTGAGCGAGGGAAATGAAAGACCAGAGTTGATGGAGATCTGATTGGGGCTTTGACTGAAGGATGTTTGGATAAGCAGATTGATGGTGGAACAGTCTGTAGACATGAGGGTCTTGGGAAAATATGGCTTGGATATTCTGCTGGTGTGATGGGCAGTGGAGGAGAGTGTGAAGAGAAGCTAAGAGGACGTGGACTGTCTATGAGGAGGCTCTCAGGCCTAAGCACAGCACAGGGACATCTTGGCCCACTTGAAAGTCAGTTCCCAGGACAAGACTAGTCTCTTCTATGGCAGATGGAGACATTTAGCAACAAAACCCTTGCTGAAGTTAAGATTTCCGCATATTTCATGGCTAGCTGACACCCTCAGACAGATGCTGGGGAAAAGATGAAAGTAAATGAAACACCAGCCATCTTGTGAGTGGTCTTCAAAGAGAATAGATTCAGGGGGAGGAAACAGGCTCATGCTAGGAAGAAAAAGGCCCTGGTGGTGTGCAACAGCCTTGCGATATTGAGGGTACAGGGAATGAAGAAGGTGCCCTCAGTAGCCTTTTGGACATTTCTTCCAGAGGAAAACTGTTCTGTGTAACCTTTGAATTAAGGGCTGTCGGGGATGGAGGTGGGTGGTGGAAAGTCTGCTTAGATTCTGTCAAATGTGACCTGGGCTGGGACAGGCAGCAGAGAGAGCGAGGGACAGGCCTGTCAGCAAGGGGAGGAGATGAGGGGAGAGGTTCAGTGTGAAGGAAGGAACGAGGGATGAAGGCAGAAAGGCCTGAACAGCATCAGAGGGAGAGACAGTGGTAGTGAGATCTCTGTACCAGCCATTTATGCCTTGAGATTGCAGGCTCTTCTCCCCACTGGGTGCCTCTCGTGGGGCAAGGAGCTCTTCTCCAGTCCCAGCAGCCTGTTCCCAGCCTGGTCGCCCTACAGCACAGTGCAGCTACCTCACTCTTCCTTACAGACCGAAGAAAGTAGTGGGACATGTTGTATCACACCATGTGTGTATAGAGCTTTTCTGAGAGTAGTCAAGTGTGGAGATGGAGAAGGTATTTTTCCTGCCTCCCCTCTCGCTTTCTGTCCTTTTCTTTTCTTCTGTCTCCTCCCCCATGCTGGTTATAACCTTTCTTCCCTTCCCTGTCTGCTCACCTGACACCGGCTGCATCCTGTGTCTCTGTTTGTTTTCCTTTAATCCATGCAATGGATCAGTGACCGACCCCCACTGTAATTTTTTAAATCAAAGCCCTTTATCTTGAATTGAGCAAGGTCAGGGGAAGCTTCTTAAGGCATCGGTTGTATTTTCTAGCTCTGCCTCAGAGCAACTTAAAGGATGGCTCAACAGGATTAGTAGAAAGCGCAAGATTGGACAAATGGATTTGGCAGGGGCTGGCTGGTGGGCCTGGGGGAGCGGGAGCTTGCTGTGCCGGAAAGTGGGAGAGCTGGGCTCTGCTCAGGGGCCTCCATCGTTGCCTCTGGGCATGTGAAGGCAGCTGGGCTGATGCTGAGCACATCCTGACGTTGCCCTGGGAGAGAGCAATCTCAGCCCGCAGCACCGCTCTCTGCTAAGGAAGGCTCCGTAGCACCAGCCGGGTGCTTTAGGGCTATGGCACAGGGGATATCGCTCTGCGCTTCAGGGATCATCGCCCCCAGCACAAGCCTCTCTGCGAAGCCTCGGGGGATGCGCTGATCACAGTGGAGCCATGCGCAGCTGGAATAGCATGGGTCAGGCCTCAGGAACAAGGCAGGATGCCATTCCCTGCGGGTGCAGGTCCCCATGGCAAGCTTCCCTCTCCCTCCCCAGCCTGCTGGGTGCTGCTGGAGGTGTGAATTAGCAGTCCAGAGGCTCTGTCATTAGACTCTGCTTCCTTGGCTTGGCTTCTTCTGCTTCCCTCCCTCCCCTGTTTTGTCTCATGCTTTTCCAAGCGCATGTTTTAGAAGAAAGTGTCAGGCTTGCGGTGTGGCAGAAGGGCAGCCGGCCACACGTGAGCTCTTGCCCAGCCTGGCTGGCACACGGTGCAGCCCCCAACAGTTTGTGGCCTTTGCTCCTACAGCGCCTCGCTGCTGCTGGCAGCACCAGTTCTCCCCTCCTCTCACCCAGGGCATCTCCTTCCTGGGGAGAGGGTCTGCACCAGGCTGCACATTCCATTGTGATGACCGAGATGATCTGAGCAGCTGCCTGCCCACCCAGCCACCAGCCTGTCCCAGGAGAGACCTGTCCCTTCCCCACCGCACTGTGAATCTGTGCCAAGCAGAAGCCCTGGTCCATTTATTCTCTGATCCCACTGGTGACTGCTTCCCTCCCTCACCTGAATCCCTCTGTCCTGTACTGGGGCTCAGTGGTCAGCAAGCAGTCTCTTGAGGAGCATCTGCGCTGGCTGCAGCCAGCTACTGAAGCCAGTTCCCCCCTACAGACGCCCCCTCCTTCCACACTGGGGGGCATACGCCCACCGTGCTATCCTATGTGCAGACATGCGGCAGCGTGAATCAGACGTTTGAGGGAACGGAGATTCAGACAACCTTGGCCTTTGCTTTCCCAAGCCTTACAGAAAGATGGGTTGGCTGGATTAACCGGGGACAGGACTGCTCCTCCACAGTGCAAGGATTTCCCTCGCAGGGCTCGCTACACCATCATCCTCTCATTAGCAGGAGCTTCTTCTCCTGAGCAGATGAAGGCTTTCTGGGATCCTGTTTCCTCTCCACCATCCTCCTGCACTAGCCTGGCTGCACGTCCCAGGGCTTGTTTTCGGTCTGGGGCACCCCAGCACCTCCACGTGTGCTGCCCATGGGGGAAGCTCCTGCCGCTCCTGCACAGAAGAGGATTTACATGCATGGTGGGGGAGAGGCAGCCTGGCCTGTTTATTCTTAATGCTCCGTATTATCTCCATTAATAATGCCACCTCTGCTTCACATGCTAATTAAGGCTCAAGATTGTTAATGTAATAGGGAATTTGGGCAGAGACCACACAAGACTGGCTGGATTAAGTTAACCTTATGGACTGTTAATGGATCTCCTGGAGGGGCATTTCTGCCTAATGAGAATCCAGCTTGAATGATAATCAGGGGCTCGCTCTCTGCATGCCCGGAGGAGACGGGAAAACTGGCAAGGCTGCAGGGCAGGATGCGGGAAAGGCATCGGCAGGAGCTGCTTGTAGGGAAAAGGGAAGAAGGGTGCAGGGCTGGGGGGAGAAATCCCAAGGTGAGGGAAGAGTTGGAGTGAGTGGAGTAGTGATGGTGGTGGTGCTGCACAGGGGGAGCCCCGAACAGGCACTGAGGCTGGCCCTGTGCTTTTTGTAGTGTGCATTTAAATATTAACACAAAGTGCTATTCCTCGCGGTCGTGATTGCCAGCAGTGAAAAGGTCACCCAAGCTACGTTAGCTGTGAGCAGGGCTTCTCTCCGGGGAAAAAAAAAACCTGTGAAGAACCTGGCCTGGCTCCCGGAGACCTGCGCTGTGGGTCGTGGCTGCTGCTGCCCAGTGGATCAGAGAGCTGGACTTTCCCAGCCTGTTTTGTCGTGTGGTGTGGGGAAAAAGCCAGGGAAGGGACCTGGCTCTGAGCACTCTCACATGTAAAGAGGACAGTGCCTTGCTGGTGAGCAACAAAGTGAAAGGCTGGGTCACTATTCAGAGAAACCTGGAGATAAAGGGGATAAAATTGAGTGTAGGGGCTAGGCTTTCAGGGTATAGAGTTGGTTCAAGTTTGGGTTCAGGATTGCAGTTGAGGCAAAACAGGTGGACCTTAAGTGTTAGGCTGCATTTTCAAGGCAAACCTGTGAGATCTTGGGCCTGGATTGAAATTAGGTCTTGCTGGGAGCCTGTGAAGCCTTCCAGGGAAGGCATGCATATTTTCACAACTGGCTCCTGTGTGCTAGTTTTGTCCTCCAGAGGGAATAGATGCAGACTAGGATATAGGGCAAAGGCAAAGCCTGAAATGGAGGCCAGTTGTTTGCATTTCAATTTTGGGAGTCGAGTAATTTAGATCAGCCCCAGAACAAACACATAGAGCTGAGGGCAGTGTGTTTGGGAGGAAGGTAGTGATCTGCAGCATTGGTTAAGGGAATAAACAAATGTCTTTGGGGTTTTCTTCTTGGTCAAGTCCCACTGCCCCAGGAGGTGCTCCAGGTGGGCAGGCTCCGTGCTTTGGATCCTAGCCTGGAGGTTACTCAGTATGTGTGGGATCTGGCCAAAGATTTAGCTTCCTGATGTGGGAACAATGACAGAGCAGCTAAGATGTGTGGCTCTGGCTCCAGAGGTGTGAGTTTGAGCTGTGCTGCCTGCAATTTGTGTGAAGGTTTCTTATACCAAACCCAGCTGTGGGTGATTCTGGCTGGGGAAATGGAAGTCAGGCAGGTGCCACTGTAGCTGCTGGAGCCTCTCTATATTCCTGGCTGTAGGGACTGCTGCCTCCTCACTCAGTTACTTTGAGCTGCCTTTCCTGAGCCGTGTCACCTTTCGATGGCCCATGGCTTGTATGTGAGCCATGAGTCTGGTTTGTAGTGCTCAGGGTTTGGGGGTGAAAGTTTGTGGGTTTCTGATGCAGTTCCTGGGGGCTGGAAATGGGTGACAAGGACATGGAAAGGGAATAGGTCCAGTTCAGGTTGCCTATCGAGGTTTTTCTTCACCTTCTGGCTCTCGGTACAGGAAGATACCAGGGAACTGCAAGGAAAGGAGTTCCCTTGCTGTGAGTTGGTGTGTGGGAGTTGGTTCCCAGGGCAGAGTATGCAGCTGCCAGTGAGCGAGGGGAACTGAGGGAAGGCGAGAAAGGAAAAACAGGGACCAGGAGGAGAGGCAGGGCAGGAGCCAGATGGACAGTGTCTCTTCCAACCAGAGAGGGATCCCGTCCTGTAAACCTGTACATACCCAGAGTGCATGCACCACGTGTGCAATTACCATAGTTTTGTGCTGTTCTTATAGCATTGCTTTCACAAGGATGCTCACTCTGCAGGTGCGCACCAACACATCGGTGTCGCACAGAGGCATAAATGCTGCCCCCCCCCCACAAATGTGCAAACCCACAGAAAACGCATTGCTCCCTATGACAGCTCACAAACGCACTGATGTTTTGCACTGAAGAACAGATTTGCACACGCATGCACCACACACCCTGTAGTACAGCACTTGGATGCACACACGTACACATACACGTTCCATGCATCGATACCTGGAGTCCACTGCCCACAGCAGGCACACGCACAGCACCAACACACAGATACTCACCAGAAGGCACACATTCCTGCACACTCCTGTGCACTCACGACACCACGCTGTCCATGTTGCCCCCTTTCACCATTATCCCACACCGATGGATTCGCTCCTGGCAACACTGACGGGCACACGTGTTTTTGTGTCTTCCAGGTTCCCTTGCTTGCCAGCACAAAACAGGCGTGTGAAGGTGAGGTGAAACACATCCCTTTGAGATGAGCAAGATGAACACCACACTGACGTACACATGAAAACATGCATACATATCCCCCTTGGCTCCTGCTTGCCTTACTTTCACTCTCCATTTTCCTTTGTTTGGCCAGTCATGGTGCTTCTTCCATGCCCCTGAAGCACAGGAGCAGATGGTTTGGAGGTCAGTTTAGTATGATGGTTCCCTTTCCCAACTAGTGGCTCTCTTCAGCTGCTTAGCTCAGTGCTAAGTGTCTCTGAGATGAAGATCCTCCTTGTCTACCCACACATGACAGCTCTGCGTTACCTCTCAGCACCTATTAGAAATCCTGAGTCCAAAAGCCTCTTTAAATTGCCCTCATGACCGTACTTTAACCCAAGTAGCACTTCAGGCCATGGTGGCTTTTCCAGGTTTGGCAGCATCCGTTAGCTCTGACCAAATGAAGCAACTCCATCTCCACTCTGCTCTGTACACGTGCCTTTCTGAGGCCCAAATGACTCCCTCACTTGTCCCCTTTCAGCCTGCATTATTCATCCCCTCTAATGCACAATGGATGTTTGTGGGAACAGGCATGCAGGTACAATCGAGCTTAGAGCCGAGGAACCGACATTCTAAGCAAGCTGAAATTGCCTGGGTGCACGGGCCGAGTTTAGCTGAGAGAGAGGACATTTTTACTCCTTCAAATTACTTCTGAAAAGTGAGTGGTGGTGGTGGTGGAGGTAGAGGGGAAGAGGGGGTGCTTTGGAGGGGTTGAGATGGTGGCGGGGCCTTCCCCACATGTTCCTTCTGTCTCCTCTCACGCTGCCGCACAAACGTGCGTGTGGTGGCGTGCGTGGGAAGGTGGGAGTGCTCTGGGGGAAGGTGTGAAGTAGGTGGCTTGGGGGAGCGGAGAATTCGCCTGCATGAGTAACCGTGGGGAAGGTGTACTTGTGCTGGGAAGGGGCTGGGGGGGTGTTTGGTGAAGAGCTGTGGAAGCAGGGTGCCGGGGCATGCGATGTCTGGGAGGGCAGGAAGTTCCTGGAAAAGACTATGGCAATGCATGCTTCACTGCCTTACGCTGAGGTGTGTCTGTACATCCTCGGAGCCTGTGTCCCTCCAGTAGCACAGGACAAGAGCCTGTGGGACTCCTTCCTTTTTTCCTGACTTCTCTAGGAGTCAGGGATAATACACACTTGCTCAGTTGTCCAGAGAAGGGCTGGGAAGGCTTGTGAGTCTGGCCGGGGCTAGACCTGACTGCAAACCCTGCGTTGCCTGTGTCTAAGCCACCCCTATGCCAGCCCCTTCAAGTGTATGGGCTCTTCATTTTGTACCTGTGCTGGTACCCACTGTCCCAGTGATCCCAATACAGCCATGGACCCCCACAACACATGCCTGCAGTTACACCTGCGCTCAGCTGCTTTTCCCCTGCCAAAACCCATGATTTCCCACACCTCTCCCATTTCCCAGGGGCACACATGTACATGCACTTGCCCTGATGCTGAACCCTGATTGCTCTCCGCCATCTCTCGTAGTATCTTGCTGTGACGCTCCCGAGCTTGTAAAACAAGCCTGTCAGAGCGCTCGCCGAGCCATCCCTGGTGCTGGGACAATCTTCCCTTCCCCTTCCACCCCTTCCTACCCACCTCCTGCATCTCCTTGTCTCTCCTGGGACCTGGGGGAAGCTGGTGGCTTCCTGGCCAAAACTCTGCTTCCCATAAGGGTTTATGTACTTCTTTACCATGCTTATGTTTTGCAGTCACATCCCCTTATGTCACTATCAGCCAATTTTAGAGCATTCGGGGCTGGTAGGACCTTTCACTTTTCTTTGCATGCAAATTATGCACAACTAACATCAGAAGAATGGAGGAAAGCAAAAGAGATGAGTATGGATACTTTTCCAGGCTTTCTGCTCCAGAAACTTTACCCCCAGGAGCTGCAACATGTGCTAGTGGACAGATACATGGGCTTTGCTGTGAGACAGTAGAATGGGCAAAACCAGAGAAAGTGCAAAAAAAAAAAGGGATGATTTCAGAGATGGAGGCAGTGTAAGCAGAGTTGGTGTGGCAGGGGTACCTGTGTGTGTACATGTCCTCGTGCAGGTGTACAGAACAACACAGCTGTCTCCAAAGTGAGTTACAGATTCATAACTTTTCAATTATGTCATTTTTTGGGGGGGGAGGGTGAGTGATGCTGGCTGTCTGCATTTCATGTGTAGTTTGTGTTTGTCTGCCTGTGTTAGATGTTGATGAGTATTTGTGTTTTCCACGTGACAGAATATGGCTGGTGTTTGATGATGCTGGGGCTAGCGTTTAGGATCCAGAAGGATGTTATGCCACTGTGTGGGCTGAGTTAGGTAGGTAACAGTATCTGATGCGATCAGTTTCTATGCTGCAGGCAATTCGTAAGCATAGTATATTTGTGTGTGATATGCAGCCAGCGGTGCTTGCTTGACTTATGTTCCTAAGTGCGTGAGGATGTTTTATGTGCTTTTGTTTTCTTAGAGGTGTGTGTGATATGCTGGTGGGCTGTTTGCAGTGATACAGATGTGGGGGTGTGTGTGTACATGGCACTTTTTTCTGGTCTTTGATATGGAAGTGGGCTTATTAAATGGTGTGCATTTGAGTCAGGAGTTTGTGTGCGGCAGCTGTGTTCAGATATTTAGTGCTGCATGCGTGCAGTGGTCAGTATTCGCTGTGCTGTATATAAATGTTTTTACTGTGCTGTCCTATGAGGGGTGGCACAGGCTGGGCGGAGGTGGTGTGGTTGTGTGATGGTTGTCTGAAATACCACGTGTGCATGTTAATACAGCTGTGCAACCTTGTCGTTGCAGGATGTGTGTGAGGAAGAGAAGCACCTCACCCTTTGGAGGCACTCTAAATTTTTAGGGGATGTATGCAAGGCGGGCATGGGGGTGTGAAAGGAACGGTGAGGGTGTGCATGTGTGTGTGTGTGTACAGCGTGTGTAGCAGTCTGAGTGTGAGCAGCATGCCTGAGGGGAGCACGTCTGGGTGGACGTGGTGTGTCTGTCTGTGTGTGTGCGGCCATGCGTGTAGGCACAATTCACCTTCTCCCAGAGCAGCTCCGTCAGCACCTTGCCCTGCGCCGGGCCAGGTGCTCTCTCTTTTCTGTGTAGTGGGACAGCTTGGCTCTTAGGATACGGGCCACCCTCTTTCCATCCTTTAACTGTCTTTCCATTTGTCTGTCTGTCTGTCTGCTCCGCTGCCCATGTCCAGTTGTCTGTTCCCGTAATCACCGATACGCCCTGACTAGCTCACACCCCACGCTGCCTGTGGACTCAGCAGCTGTGCATCCCTCCGTCCCTCCCACACACACACACACATTCACACACACACACCCTGGATCTTCATCTGTGGTATATTCAGTTGCCATTGGAAACCTAAGAAAGAAGTGAATCTACCCTCCAAGTCTTAAGCTGGTGGTTTTTTTCCCTTTTTTTTTTTCCTTTTTTTTTTCCCTCCCCTTTCCTTCTCTCCTCACAGAAGGCGAAGTCGTTCGCAATGAATCCACGGCAGCTTCGATCGAGCGGTGAGCTGGAGCACCTACTCGCAGGCCGCTCCTTGATGTGACTGAGGAAGAGAGGCCTTTCCCATCACTCGCCGGGGAGAGCAGATCCCTGGATTTACCTCCCGCGCACCCAGGCACCCCCAGCACAGGCACGGCAAGGTAAGCCAACCTCAGCACCTCTGTCTGTGCGCCGCTCTCCATCCATCCTTCCCTCCCTCCCTCTCCCTCTGGCTGCTCGTTCCCCAGAGGTGCGAGGGAGGGGAAAGGCAGGGGGTTTCTGCTACGCTGTGAACAAAATCCAGGCTTTCATCAGGCCTTCCCCCCCCAGTAACGGAGAGGTTCTCCCTCCCCTCCAACCCCCTTCCCTGGCAGCTCTGCGTGTGTGTGGGGAGGGGTTGTTTGGGGAGCAGTGGGGGGGTGGAAGGTGCTGCAGGTCCCCCTTGCATGCATCCCCTCCTTTCCCATCCCTCCTGTGGCAGAGACACCTGTCTGATCTTCTCCCTACAGCATTTTCCTCCCTCCTTCCCCTGTTTTTTTTTATTTTTGGGAGAAGGGGCAGCCGGGCTGACGCTGCTGCAGGCAGCAGCATGGCTGGGCTCCGCTGCCCTGGCCTGTGTCCCCGTGGGGATGCAGCTCCCAGTGGAGCAGGAGTGGGCACCATGCTGCCGGGAGTGGGGCACGCAGGGGGTGGCGGTGGAGGTGTTCCCCTCCCCCCTCACCTCACGGATATTTTGGGCATCCTGATTCCCCGAGGAGGGTGCTGGCCTCCATTTCCTAGCCAGGTAGCTCCTCTGAACACCCAGCCCAGCCTGGCACAGCTTTTTGGGGCGATGGGCACGCTCTTTGTCGCTGCTTATCTGCTGTCCCCTGGTGCTCCAGCCTGGCTGGAAGGGATGTTTTCCTGCTGGAGACAGTGTGTTTCATAAGCTGGGAACGCTGTGTGCCCTGCACAGGCAGTGAAGGCCCCTGTGCCGAGCCTGACCCATTTTGGGGCCCAAAGCTCTTGGGAGCACCTGAAAGGGCCTCCTGCCGCCTGGGGCTGCCCTTGGTGCCCCTTTCCCTGGCTCCTCGGCGGGGACGGCAGGGAGATCAGCCGTGCTGGTGCCATGCCGTGTCTCTGAGCTGCTGGAGCTGCTGCGGCGCGGGGGGACGGGAGGGGAGCGGGGAGCAGCTGTTTCTCCCATCGCCTGGGCAGGCCCTCCAGGAGCACGGACCTGCCTGGAGCTGCTTTTCCCCAGAATAAGTCTCCAAAGCAAGGAGCTGCTGGCGAGGCAGCAGGCACCCTCTTTCAGAGGGGAGGTCTGGGGGGTTCGCACCTGCCAGGCCGTGGTTCCGGGCTCTGCACAGACTCTGGCAGATGCCGCGTTTTTCAGAGGCAGGGCCCGTGCTGCAGCGTGGCCCCGGCGGTGGTGCTCATGCAGTGTCCCCCCGAAGGAGGTGACAGGTTGCTCCGCTCCCGCCCAGGTCCCACCTGGTGATGCTGGCAAGGAGGGTGCATCTTCCAGTGCATCTCCCTGCTGCCACCATGGGACCTCCCCAGTGTCCCCCTCTCCCAGCCACCCCGGCACATCCCCCTCCACCCAAAGCACTGCCTTCAGCTTCTATCGGGTGGCACCAGCTGGTTTTCTTCCTCTTTCGGGGTACCTCTGAGCCCTGCTTTTCCCTCTTTTCTTCCTCACTCCCTCTGCAGCGCTTCCCATCCCTCGTGACCCCTCAGTGTGGGCTGTGCTGGGCCGGAGCATCTTTGAGCAGCCTCAGGAAGGGCTGATGTTTCTGGATGCTGCTGCCAGCTGACAATACTGTGAAGTGATCCTTTCCCCTGTGGTTCACACCCGTCAGTGTGCGCCTGTGTGTGTTGCGGGTGACAGAGCGACTGTAGCGTTGTTAATGTGTCACTCTTCTCCTTGGCTGGGGCCCGGCACGGAGTGTGACCGTGCAGTCGCTCTCGGTTTCGTTAACGGGGAGTTCGCAGAAAGCAAGCTCCTCCCGGATGGAGCCTTCAAAGCCATTTGGCATCAGTTAAATTCCTCAGCCCTCACAGGACATGGCTTTGGCACTGGCTGAGGGTGGACAAGACAATAAATCCAGCTCTAGGGAGCTTGGTACTGGGTCAAAACTGCTGCGGCTACGTGGTAGAAAATGCTGATCCAGTATGAACTCACTCTGCTGCTTCAGTTTTGTTTAGAAAACAATGTTGGCTTAACTCCGTACTGGCAAGGTTTATGTTGCGTTGGGTATTATCTGTCTGCACCACTCTAGCTTGATGCTGGCTCGAGTGTTGTTTGTCCTTCCACATCTGGCACGTGCTCCGGATCGTGTGTGCTCTGGCTAATTGGACAGACGCAGTTGGGTGCCGCAGCCAGCCTGGTTCAGTCCCTCCTGTCGGGCAAGCCGGTTTGAAAGAGGGTTGAATTACAGACTTAGCAGGGAGTAAGCCATGTCCCACACCAGGCAGCTGCCCTCCCCTTTTAGGAGTTACAACAGCCCTTGTCTGCCTGGCGCCTTGAGAAGGGGTGCACGGCGAGGCAGAAACCCAGCTTTCTGTAGCTCCATCTTTCCTAGCACCGCCCCAGGTCCAGGGAGATCCTAGAGAGACAAGTACATCCTCTGGCTGGTGGCCACATCTCTGCCTGGCTCTCCTCAAGGGTTTTTGAGTGGTGTCTCACATGCTGCCCTGGAGAGCGTGTGCGCGGGGACGCGAGGATGATGCCAGCTGGGAGGAAGGCAGGCGTAGCGCCAAAGAGGAAGGGGAGGGAAGCGTTGTCTCAGCAGGAGGATGTTGCTCTCCAGCCCTGACCACCCCACAGCCCTGTGGTCACTTCACAGGGCCTGGAGGGGTGTTATCATTCCTCACAGGAGCATGTTGGCAGAAAATGGGGTTGCAGCCTGGGCAGGAGCTAAGACAGCCCCATCGGAGGCGAGTGCTCACTTGGGACAGAGTACGAGCACAAACTCTTACTGTTACGCTGCAGGGACTTCTTCCAGACCTGTCACTCAGGTGTTTGTGTTGCTAAGGGAGGTAGTTTTGTTTGAGGGGAGTAAAAGGGCAGGAAAGTGATGAAGGGTGGTTTGCCTCATGCTTGTTTGTGGACGTATGCAAGTCTCTTGCGATAAGGAGGAGCATTTGCTGACCAGGTTTTGCAGTCTGAAGGCAGCTTTACTTTAAAGCCTGGCAAGATGAGCTTTTTGAGGTTGAAGCCAAGAGATGACACTGCCTACAAAACCTTGTTGCTAAGGACTCCTGAATCCTAGTCCTAGTGAGGTCTCGCAGCAGTCACCAAGCTGTGCCTCAGTTTCCCCTACCTTTACGTGGGGCAGGCTGTAGCCACAAACACCGGGGGAGAGGAGGGGGATGGGGACATGGAGGCATGCTTACTGTTTGCATGGTGCTTCAGGCTGCACAGAGGGATGCTGTGGGGAAAGGGAGGTGCATCCTGCGGACTCTCTGCTGGCATGGCTGCATGCTGACCTTCACGGGGGGGCTGGATGCTGGAGGAGAATCCGTAATGAGCGGGGTGCTGTGTGCCAGGGCTGAGGCAGTGATTCACTCAAACCTCTGTTTGTTTGGGAAGAGAAAGGGAGTTTGTGGCTTCTCACTTGGGAAACAGAGTGGGGATTCAGCGGCGGAGGGGAGGCTTCTTGGCTGGGCCTCCCCGAGCAGCCATGCCACGTGTCTGTGTGTGTGTCAGGGGAGCAAAGGGGACCCTGGTACAGGCCATGACTGGTGGCCGGCCATCCCCAGCCCCCATCACTTTACCTCCCCCTTGCCCCCTCTGCACAGACACTGCCAAATGGCTGCCACAGCCCTGACATGCACATGCACGTGTGACCCATGTGCATGAGGAGAGGGAGAGGAGTAAAAGCCTTGCTAGAAGAGCAGCTGGATGGGATTCATGCTACCTCTCTGCCCAGCTTAGCCCACACACAGTAGCACAGCACCTGTGCGGGTGTCCGTGCTGCTTCATCCCACCCAAAGCAGGCACCTTCAGCAGGGTTGTGCTTAGTGTGGGGGTCCAGTTCATAGGCTGGGAAGTTGTGTTGGGCTATCTCTGGGGATGAAGACAACTTCTTCCTCCCCTGAGCTCCCCTCCTGTCTCATCCCTGCTGTGCTTCTTCAGGTGTGAGCCCTGCCTCGTTTCTTGGAGGTGAAGGGGGGGTTTCACAGGGAGAAAGGGCATGTAGAGGTATGGAAGGGATGGAGACACTAAGAGGGAAGACCTAAGAGAAAAGGGACAGAAGCAGCAAAGGAAGAGAGGGGTGGAGAGGGAGTCAAGAAGAGAGCAACATGTCCCTGTAGTGACAATGTGGTGTGGAAGTCTATATAGATATTAGAGGCTAGGATTTGACCTGGCTATCTTTGTACTGGGTATGGATGTGGTCCGAAAAGCTGTGGTAGGAGGATAAGCTCTGCACAAATGACTGCTCATCTCCCCTCCACTTCCTTAATCCAGGTGGAGATTCCAGCCTGAGACTGGATAACCAGCCTGAGATTCCCTTGTCCTGTACTGAACTGTCTTCTCCTGTGCATGTTTCTCTGCTTCTGATATAGAGGAGGGAGCATGGCTGAAAATCCCCTCCCCATGTCCTGTGTTCTCCTGGCCTGTCCCTGTGGAGACAGAAGAGGTGAGTGTGCTGCCCAGCATTGTTCCGTACTGGAGGGATATTGGTGAGGTCTTAGAAGCAGCTACAGACTTGCCTTTAGACTGTTCCCTGGAAATACTTATGTCCACATCACCTCACATAGGCAATTATCTGCAGGGAATGAATTCAGCATGCTACAGGATGCAGAATTTTCTCTAAAACTGCCCCATCAACATATCCCATAAGAACTGAACAGCAGCAATTAGGTAAGAGAGATTTATGGAAGTTTCTCTCCCTCTTTTACGAAATATACTTAAGTACGTATCTGTCAGGTAAGGTAGGTATGCCAGGTCTGTCATAGGGTAGGTAGATTTCATACAGATGTTCTGTCATTTTTTATGAGAGTGTGGCATTTTCCAGAAGCTGGAATGCTAATGTTAGCTTGCCGACAGTCTTGCAGGTGAATGCGTACCCACAAGCGGGTCATGAGTTTACTGTGGGCTACCTGTGACACAAACCTGTGGGTGCTTTTTGCCCATCTTGAGCTTCCTCCCTGCTCCCCTATTATAGGACCAGTGAGCCATTTGGCTTGAAGTCAGTGGCATATCAGGGCCATCAGGCTGTGCGCCGAGCTGAACTCCCATGCCTTTTAAAGCCAGCCAGCACGGTGAGAGCTACTGAGAACCAGCCCGGCACAAAGAGAGAAACACTCATATAATGGGGCTACTTATTTGAGTTCCCCAGCATTTCCCATTGCGTTTCATGTCTTGGGGCTGATTCAGTTGAAAGGCAATCAATGGAGCTAACAGCCCAGCATTGTTCTGCTCACCTTCTGATTTACTTCTTTTCATCCTCGATGGGTTTCATCTCCTCCCAGGTTCATGCATCCCCCAGCACTGAGGTCGCTTTCTTTTTATTGCTGTATATAATCAAGCTAGCTCTGTTCCTGCCCTGAATCTTCTGGGGTCAAGATGGAAATCACTATTCAGCAAGAGACCCAAACAAATGAGCAAAACTAGCCTGGTCGGTCAGAACAGGGTGGAAGTTATCCAAGAAAACTCGCACTGATCAATTCCAGTCACCTCCTGTGTTTAAAGTGACTCAGTATCTCCATTTTTAGGATGTTGCTGGGGAGCTGAAGTCTCTTATGATTTCTCTTATATCAACTGTCCCTACCAACGGTGTTTGTGAGATTCTTTTCCCATATCTGCTTAGATGAGGAACTGTTGGAAACCGTGCTGGTATAATAATGGGTGCTGGGATAAAGCCAACCACAAAAAAACCCAAAAGCCACTGAAAAAACTATAAAACCTCCCCCTCTTTCCCTGAACAATAAGTTATCAAGTCCAGATGGTTAAATCCGAGAGTTTGGAAGGAGCTTAAGTGATTGAGCTGCTAACAAAAATATGCAATCTCTTGTGAAAAAAAAGCTACTGATTCAGGGAATTGGAGAAGACCAAATGTTGTACCTATATTTAAAAAAAGGCTCCAGTGATGATCCGGGGAATTAAAGATCAGTAAGCTTTGCATCTGTATCTGGTAAACTGGTGGGAATGATAATTAAAAAGCAATGCTTGAAGACATCTGGAAGATTGTGGCCTGATAGGGCCTAAGCAGCACGGGTTCGGCAGAAGAAAACTGCATCTTGCTAATCTCCTACAACTCTTTGAATGTGTCAATAAAGCAGTGGATAAAGGAGAACCAACTGATATAATGTATTTAGACTTCTAAAAGGCTTTTGAAAGATCCTGCACGAGAGCTGCTAAAGGAGCTAAGTAGTCAGTGAGAGACAAAATATTGACATAGATCAAAAACTGAGTAGGAGACTGAAAGAATGAGGGGATTAAACAGTCAAGTTTCACCATGGCAAAAGGTTAATGTGGCCTCTAGGTTCTCTTCTAAATCCCATGTGATTTACTGTATTGTTTAATGAGTTGGAAAGGTGGGAGGGGAGATATGCTGTATGAAAATTTGCAGATGAGACAAAGTTATTAAGTTGGCCGTGGATAGAAAAGGCTGTGAGAAATGCTGGGGAAACAGAGCTAAATTAAATGAACACGCTGTGCTCTGGCAAATGAAACTCAGCATCAAAACGTTCAAAGTAATGAGTGTTGCAGGGCAGACTCGCAACTCTTTAGATACCCCCAAAGGTCCTGGATGAAGGGTATTAGCCAAATGAAAGTGTGGGCAGATGTCAGGGAGCTCTTTGCAGAGCTCTGCCCTGTGTTGTGATGCCCTCAAGCAGGCAAAGTAGCTTTTTGGCTGCAGAGGCAGTGGGTAGGGAGTACTCTGGAAGAGCCACGAGGCTCTTGGTACACCTGTGGTGCTGTCTAATTCGGAGTTGCATGCCAAACCAGGGTCAGCCTGTTTCTGAAGGGATACTGGAGAATTGAAGAGGCTCTGAGGTGAGGCAGAAAGCCTGTGAACACCCCCAAGTGAAGAGATGAAGGAGACAAGGTTTGCTAGCGTCAGATAGCGGTCAGGGAGTGGTTGTTGAAAGGAAATAAAATTATGCGACTTATGAGTACATCTATCCTTCCTTGCCTCATCCCACAGGAGTGAGGGAATGCACAGTGAAATTAAAATGCATGGGATTCAAGTTCACAAAGTTTGGCTGTGGAACTCCAAGTTGTGAGATTTTTTCAGGACCAAGACTTTAGAAAGGTTCATAGTGGGCTTGTGTATTTTTGTGGAGAGCAAGAATACATAAATGATCTTTGACTAAGGATGAGACGAATTTTGGAGTCTGAAGCTTCAGTCTTCAGAGCTTGTATTAACCTGCAACTCATAGCGGCCAATAAGAAAATTAAGATAGGAACACATTGTCCCTTGTCTGTCTGCTTTGAGGTTTTTCCACCTTCTCCCCCCAAAAACCTGGTGACGTCTTTCATGAGAGTCAGTGTGTATGTCTCTGATCTGGAACGGTTGTTCCCCAGCATGCATCTTACCTTAATAACACCTGCTGGGACAAAAGTGAATTTCTGTTCATGTACCAACTCTTCTTAGTATCACATGTGTTCAGGAGCACCCTCAAGCTCAGGAAGAATGGGGTCAAGTTCTCTCCTAACATAAACTGGCATAATCATGTCGAAGTCAATAGTAAGAAGCTGGATTTTCAGCCTCTGACTTTGAACTCAATTCCAATGAGAACGAAACAGCACACACACAAACATGTACGAAAAATGCAAAACCATCTAAACTCTTGAAATTGCCTGCAATCAGAAACCTAACCTGGAAAGTTCCCAGACATTCCTGGGAGATTGACCCTGCTTCCACCTCCTGCCTGAGCTATGGATGCGGGAATCAGCGACAGGATAACAGGGTGTTGCAGCCTTTCCATTTGCCAGGCCAAGCTGGAGCCCAGAATTAAAAATCTGCTGGGTCTGAAGGGAGAAGAGAAATCCCTAAGCCTATAGAAACTCTGAAACCGTATCTGATTATTTCCTCCTCTCTTCAGTGTCAGGAGCTGAGTCTATAAACATCTCCTCCCTGTCCTACAGCATTCCCTACACAGGAGCATGGTCCCAGTTTTGGAGGTTTTTTTACTGAATACATGATATAGGGTGCTGAAGTCATTAACAGCTTGGCTAACTGAGCCTGTTCACAGAGTTTGGTTTCTATCTATTTGTGTGTAGCACACACAAATCTCAGACTCCTTGTAAGTATGTCTCCTTCCTGGGCAGCCCACGAGGTGTGAGCGGAGTGACTCCTTGTGCAGCGAAATGCTTTTAAGCCAGGAAAACAAACACTGAGGAGCGTCCCTGCATGCCACGCTCTGCTGGATCTCTGAGCTCTCTTGTGTTCTTAGAGCTGTGATTTGTTTTGGTGGGTAGCTCGGAGCTACACCCACTGCAGCTGATGTGGATAGAGGGGGAGCAGCTGGGCTCCTGTCCCAGTGCTGAGAGACCTGGGGTCAACATTGCACCTTTACATGGGGTTAAAAGCTCCTGTACGGCCAGAGGGAACTTTGGCAGCGTTTCAAATCTGACATCATCACAGCCCCTGCAAACCTCTGGGGTGGAAGCAACATCTCCAACACCTCTCCTGGAACCCAGGAGCTGGGATTGCGGGGGCTGAGAGACGCTGACGTCACCCCTGCTGTGTGCCAGCAACCCCAAGGCTTCAGAGACGGCTTGATCACCACTACTCTATTATAGCACCTAAAAAGACCTCTGGGATCGGAAGATGATTGCATCTCTCTGCTCTATTACAGCAACCGATGAACCTCCGGGGCCAAAGGATAAATGCACCATCTCTGGAGTATTATAGCATTTTAGAAACCTCGCTCAGTGACTCACAGCTGTCTTCCCCCCTCCACCATCACCACCTTCAACTTGTCTCGGCATCCAGCCACCTTCTCTGCTGCGGCGTGGCTGGATAATCCCTGTGCTTTTACATCCTCTGGCTGTGCGCAGCACTGAGATGAGACCGCACTACCTTTTCGCTTCTTACGGTACCAGGGAACACCAGTGTTGTGACCCTTTGCTCTACGAGTGCAGTGAAGGACCACTGCAATAGAGCATTTCCACTCTTAATACAGCAACTGTCAACCTCTGGTACTGCTCTGTTGTGGCAGATGATCTGCTCTTGCCTATTACAGAGTGGGGGCTCTTCTCACACTGTTATGGATGTTTCAGAAGACAGCTCAGCACCTGGGAACGGCCGTGTCTTATCAGCAACTGGAGCTAACTGACGGGAAGGGGATACTTAGAATGTCTGGTCAGCGAACCTGGCATTTAAAGAGCATGAATTAATTTCTCAGACACCCTAGAGAGGTGGAGTTCTGTCATGTTACGAACCTGACTCGTAGATTCTAGGGAAAATCCTAAAAGCTTTTGGTAATAGAGGTTTTAGTGAGTTTAATGCCAATGGAATTAAAAGTCTCTAGGCACTCGTTGTGAATGGATTTACATCAGGGAGATTAGAAAAGGGAAAACATTATTGGTGTCCAGGAAACTCAGGAGAGCAGCTGTCAGCTGGTTTAGATGGAAAGTTCCCCGGTGGGCAGGCGCCCTGAGAGCCAAGCAGCACACAGGCGCACACCCTGTGGGGCTGGCTCGCACGCTCACGGGCTGGGGACACGTCCCGGGGCCCGCTGCGAGTCACGTCACGCGTGAACTCTCACAGTGGGAAGTTTGCACTAGCCAGTTTTGC
This sequence comes from Rhinoptilus africanus, assembly GCA_013400135.1. Taxonomy (NCBI): domain Eukaryota; kingdom Metazoa; phylum Chordata; class Aves; order Charadriiformes; family Glareolidae; genus Rhinoptilus; species Rhinoptilus africanus. Next base: position 451,795 of record VXBO01002531.1, on the reverse strand, counting down.
AGACACATTGAATGGAGGCGAATGCAGTGATGCTCTCCCTGTTTTGTCTGGCCAGCTCTTACTCAAAGACCCATATGCCTCACCCAAGTACTGCTGACCTTTCCCGGTGTGTGCGTTACCACTCACTCCTACCATTCACTCCAGGGGAGCGTGGGGGAGGAAGACCTGCCCTCCTCCCTGCCTACAGCGACACACCACACTGGAAGGGCTGCAAAGCAGTCTCCTCCTGTGTGGATGGGCCTTTTACTGTCCCCTTTCTTCCCATCACAAATGCACATGGCATGTAGCTATGAAGTGTAACTAAGAAGTGCAGTTAAAGGGGAGACGGCGCAAGGGCCTTATTGAGGAATTTTGTGAGGTTTAGTAAATTAATTGGGACCACATTCAACTCATGAAATCCACTGGCTTCAACTTGTCTGGGAGAGTAACGTGGGGAGCCACCACTGTATGTTGGCCAGGTTCTGTTCCTTTTTCCAAGGCCTCGGTGCTTGTCACTGCTGGAGAAAGCATCCTGGGGCCAGATGGCCCTTGCTTGTGGTCTTAGATAAGAAAGGCTTGATCCTGGAGGGTTTGGCCTTTCTTGGACTTCCCTGCTGGGGCTGTGTTGCTGAGGCTGTCCTCTTTGCTGAGGGATCATAGAGGCAATAGACGAAAAACCAGCAAGAAACCTACAGGGAGATTGAGAAGAGTCTTGGCTTTAAGTGCCTGAGCTGGTTATGCTCCTCTCAGGAAGGCTCTGAGAGCCGATTTGTCTCCTGTCCCTCTGGTTATTTCCCTCCAAAGTCCTCATCACTTGTTGGTGCATCTTGTTGAGAGCAGAGATCAGGGTTAATTCACTCTGGCTTTCTCCTTAAGTAGGACATTATCAAGCTGAGGACTCAATTCAAATCCTGCTTCAAAGATCTTTATCTCCTCTGCCGCCTAGGAGAGCTGGCTGGGAGAGCAGGCTTTGCTTAAAGCAGGGAGCTCCCTTCCCTAGGGTAGAGGGCAGGAGGGAGAGCAAGGTGTCTTGCCAGGGCAGGGAGGTGGGTAACCTGACTTTATCACTTAAATGTTCACAAGCACCACCTCTCCAAGCACTGCCAAGAGTTACCCTTGCTTTGTAGGGTGAAGATAATGCCCTCTCCACAACATACAGCAGGGAGCTGGGATTCACACCCCCCTTTTCTTCCTGTTGGCTCTGGGCGGCTGGGTGGGAGGGGAAGGATGCTGGAGTGGTTGGCAGTGCCCTCAAAACAAGGTAGCTGGTATTGGGTACCAGGAGGAGGGCAAGCATCATGTCTCTGTTGTCCCTCCCAGTGAGTGGGTAGATGCCATCAGGGGGTCCACACAGGGGGAGAAGGAGATGGAAGAGAGGAAGGAGGGTGAGCAGTCTCAGTGCCTCCTCAGGGGGCCCTTCTTGTGCTGGCAGGAGGTGGTGGAAATGTAGGGAGTCAGGGAGGGAAGGCGGGGAGAGATGATGCTCTGCTGGCAGGGAGTGAGAGGGCACTATGGCAGACAGACCTTGGCCCTGGGCTCACATCTGTCAGCTTGGAGATGCAGCTAGGATAGAAGAGAAGCTTTTTAGAGCAAAGCAAAAGATTTAGAAGCAGAAAAGTTAATATAGTGCCTGGGGACACAGCAATACATGCTGAGTGATCAGGAGTGATACCTGGGCAGGAACTGGAGCTGCCTCTGGAGGTGCAGCCTTATCTGTGGTGGGGAAGGGAATAAACCTATTGCTGTGACCGCTTATCCCAGGAAGGTGTCTGACCTGGCACTGATGAGGATATACTTGTCCTGCAAATGTATTGCATCGGAGCTGCTGGGCAGGCAGGTGCCTGCCTTTGGATGGGTACAGGGTGAGCTTGGGGCACACTCCTGTGTAGTGCCCCAAGTGCTGCTTCTTCATCGTCACTGACAGAACCAGTGTTATCTCAGCAAAGGGAGCCACTCCAGAAACCACTTTGCAACCGGCACTGCAAAAACTTCTTTTGTCCTTCCTGCATCCTGGGTGAAAGAGCTTCTATGCCACCATCATGCTTCTTGAGGCATCTCTATTTCTGTTGGTCTGTCCACCAGTGGAAAGAGAACATTGGTGCAGGTGCCCCCTGCCTTGCCAGACAGCCGTGCTGGCTGTTGTAATAAGCTCATTCAGGCAGGATGTGTTCACCCCCTGTAAACAGTAGTCATTGTCTGTTCCCAGGCAGACCAGTGCTTCTGGAGGACATCTAGCACAACTAACTCATCGTGACAACCAGCAGCAACTTCAGGCTGCTTTCACAGAGCTGTTTGTGGAGTCACCTCAGCCCTTTAGCACAAGCTGTACACTTGCAGGAAGCCCTGCCACCACAGGAGAGAGAGGCTTCTGCTTTCTGCGAGTGGTTGGTCCCTGGCAAGTGCTGGTCCCTGGCTAACATGGTCATTGCTAACACGGCAGCTATCAGAGCTGTGGCAGCAGCAATGGGTAAGGCAACTTGTGCTGTTGTGAGCTTTTTTAGCTGTCGTGAGATGGGAGAAAGGGGTTCTTCGGCTCAGTGGGACTACTGAGAACACACAGGCTTTGCAGTTGTAAGGATGCTATGAAGCTGTCAGCTGCAAAAGACTGGTTTTCAGGTCTTGACTTAGATGAAGGCAGGTTCATGAATGCCCAGTGGGGCACACTCACCACCTTCCTGGAGGCAGGAAAATTTATCTGAGGGCAGCCCCTAGAATTTTCAGGACCTGTTGGTTGTTTTCTGGTGCTGAGGAAATCTGACATTTTCCTGTTGGGACTGACTAGCAGAGATTCAAAGGTCCCTCATTTGCATGATTAGCAGTATTTATGCTCATTGTTTGTTTCAGGGACTGCCCTGTGAATGAAACTCTATCCTCACCACGGAGCACTGGGCTGAAGAGAGTATAGTGGAGGCTGGAGGCCAAATGTGCCTTTGATGTATTGCAAGATTACAACATTGCTTGCAAGTCCACGTGGATGTCAGCATGGTTTATATTATGTGCACCATGGTGGCATGTTACATTCTCACAACACGCAAGAGGATGAGAAAGGGCAGACTTTTTGTGGGGAGCTGCCTCTGGGCATTGCTACTTTTTTACTTCATCCTCGGAGTAGGTGAGCCTGGTAGTTTTGCAGGGTGACATGTATGAGGAAACCTGACACCGAGCTGGGGGACCCATGAGGCTGTATCATGATGTAGCCAACAAAGTGAGCTGCTTGCTCTTGCTTTGATGTGCTCATATGACAGTTTGATGCTTTTATTCAAAGCACTGGTTACAACTTCGTTACTCTTCTTTCCCAAGCACTTCGAGGCCAACCGATGTATTAATAAATTAGAGGGATTAAAATAAACATTGCTTTGAAAATCATTAGGCATCCCAAATGCCTGGAAACAAACAGCAGTTGAAGTAAAAATACAAAATGCAAATAGGCTAAGAACTGGGCCATAAAATATTGTAGCCTCGCTCTGGGGCAGCTCTGGAAAAGAAAAAACGTGTTTATTCACTTGTCTCTTTGGATTGGGACGGATGAAGTAGTACTGGGGTACCGTGAATGAGGAATGGTCCCTGCCCCAGTTCCTGCAGTGGTACAGAGCCTGCCCCACCAACGGCTTTACTGGCTGCAGAAGAGGGATGTGGGGAGCTGAGGCCACAAGCACCAGCCACAGGGTTGGAGATAAGGCAGGATCTGAAGGCTGCAGACTGGAGACCATCTGGGTGAGCAGCTGTCCTAGGCAGCTCCTTCTGCTGCTCTTGGTCCTGACCCTCGCCCTCCAGGCACTGCATACCAAATTCTCTCCTCCTCTCAGCTCATTGCCTTTCTCACTCCAAGTCCAACTCCTCCTTCCCTCTCTGGAGATCCAGGGACTGAGACAGACAATTCACACAGCATCCATTTCATTTTCCCTCAGTGATACCAAACCCTGTCCCCGAATCCTTGTTGGCCACACCAGCAGAGATGCTGACTGCTACCAGGGCAATGAGAGAGCATGTTCCTCAACGACCCTTCCTCTTTCTGCATCCTGTCCGGAGTGATGCTTTTATTGCCTTTTTTTGTCGATCTGTGTCAGCTCAGAAACACACCGTAACAGCACTATCCCAGTGAGGGATCACAGTCCTCAGGGACATCTCAAGCGGTACAAGCAGTGGGTTAGAGTGTGGCTGATGATCTGATTGCCAAGGTGTTTTGAGTGGTATTTATAGGGGGCTTACTTGAAATAAAGGAGATGTTTGAGAATTGCCTTAGGGCAACACACACATCTTTAGTGTGTCTAAAAACTGGTGGAGTCTTCCTTAAGAAGTGAGCGTAATGAGGGCAATCAGTTTCAGCTCTCTGACTGCAGGATGATTTTAGGCCAGAGAAGCGCTAAGGAATCACAACTGGCTAATGCTCCCAGCCCAGCAGGGAACAGGGAGATCCAGTTTTCTGGGCTGTTGTTGGAAGTCCTGGGTTTGTGAAGGAGATATTCACCACCTGCAGTCTGAGCAGCCTATCCATACTTGGAGAAGACTGTGTATTCGTGAAAAGGAGGAGAGGGTCAGCTGTGACAAATCTGCCTGATTCAGGAATTGCCCAGACCATCTTGAGTTTCTCTTGCGTGACAGCCTTCTCAAGCATCACTGGCCAGGGAGAAAGCAGTCAGACAATAAGAGAAAGCTGGCCTAGGAAAAGGCAGAGCCTGTCTGATAATTGAGTACTTCTCCCTGCCTGGCCGGCATGCTGCGAGTGGAAGGCATCGTGAAGCCAAGTGCCTGCCACTGCCAAGGGACTATTCCCCTCCACACAGCCACTGGGATTTCTAATCCAGGCTGGGTAGGACAATGCTGTCATGTTAGTAATGGTATAACTCTCTTAGCAGTCTACTGGTGTGACAGAGTCACAAAGAGAAGAGTGTAGGCTGAATATGCACTCAGGCTTGTTAAGCCTGTAATCCCAGCTTTGATTTTCTCTCCCTCTCTTTTGATTATTTTTTTTTTTTTTTAATAATCAGTTCAAACTTGTAAGAGTGATTCACTAGTTGCCTGTTTATCTATCCTTGGCATGGCATCCAATGTGGATTGCACAGGGCAGAAGGATGGGGGGGAGAAGAAAGAACTGGGAGAGAAAAGGGGAGGCTGGAGAGTGTCCCTGTTTCCTCTCTCCATGGAAACTAAGGTTGTTATCTTTCTGTGAACCTGAAAGTCTTGGCTGTTACTTCCCCTGTGGTCCGAAGAGGTTGGTGATCAACTCTGTTCTGCCACTTGATTTAGATCTTCTGTAGCTTTCTTAGTAAAGGTTCAGCAGCTGTTAGCAGCTGATAGGAAGTGTTTGGTGGTCTGTGGGATGGAAGGAGGCTGGGCACATGGGTGCCCTGGTCTTGTCTGGACTGTGCCATGGTTGTTACACTTGCATGAGACGAGTTAGTGATGGAGCTGGGCCCTTCCAAGGCTGTGTCGTGCAATTGTATCTGAGACTGTGCACCTCCCTTCTCTGCAGATCCTAGCAGACCCTCAGCCCAGGCAGCTGCAAGACCTGCTGCAGGGCTGAGTCCAGCACCATAATGCCTTCCTGCATCCAAACCCTTTTGGCTCTGTCTGCCTAGGAATTGGACCACCTCTTCTCAGAAACCGCTTGGGCTGGGCAGTGAAATTCATGGTTGGTCAGTAGTAAAGAAGCAGACAGGGAATACGCATGTGAAGCCTTTTGCCCAAGAGCCGATGTTGCGAATTGCCTTGCACTACTGTCCTTGCACTACTGTCCTTGCACTACTGTCCTTGCACTGGGCAGTCGCTGGCCTGAGTCACACCTCAGCCAGTCTCACCCCAAGTGCTTCTCCCAGGGCGAGCCCCTCTCTCTTTGCCTCCAGCAGTAGTCATAGCCCTGCTGTACTGCTCTGGGCTGCAGGTGGCCGTGCTTTTGGCTGGGTGACGCTGAACACAGGAGACATGGAGCAGGCCATCCGGAATAAGCGGTTAAGTGTGGGTTGGTGCACAGGAGGATAGTGAACAGGAGCAGGCAGAAAGGTCAGAAAAACTACAGATCTGGCCAATTGTGGAGAAGCATTAGAGGACTACTGAAAGACGAGTTCAGATAGCCTTCTGCTTCACCTTGGTTGAATACTGTATACCCATGGCTCACTGTGGCAGAACTGGTCCTGACTCCCAAACAGCTGTGTCCAGGCGACCCATGCATGGTGCTGAGACAGGCTGGCATAGAGAAGGCAGCTCTTTCTGAAGCTAAGGGGAGCTGTGGGGCACTCTAGCAGCTTGTGGGGTGGTGAGTGATGGCAGGGAGCATGCTGTCGTGCAGAATCAGTGAAACACTGCTTCTCTCTCAAGCTGTCTGCTTCTGTTGCTCTTTGTGAGTCTCTTCTCACTTCTCCTTCTCATGTGCTCATATCACCTCTCTTTTCTTTCCCTTGCTTTCTCTCTGTGCTTGATGCGTGGCCTGGTGAATATAATCCATAGATAACCCTCTGTTCCCTCTTTTCCTCACCATCATTCTCACTCATCCTTTCTTCCTGTCTCTCACTAACGCTCTGTTGCTCTCTCTGCCAATTTATTCTTCTCTTTCCTCCCACACTCTGTCCCCGTTTAATCAATCTCAGCACAGGCCTGTTTTCCACCAGAGCTGCTGTTTCATGCTTATTCCCATGGAGGGATGGTGGGCAGGTGTGCAGTTAGGGTTCTAGGTCGGGAGCAGGAGCGCTGACCTGAGACTCTCTTTGGTGGCCATGTCTGAGTCACGTCACCCATTCTGTGGCTTGGATCCTTCCCTTTGGCATGGGAACGCTACAGCTATGAGTGAATCTGCAATGCTTAGAGGTTGTAAGGCCAAGGTTTGTAAAGCTCCTGGAAGCAGGCTAGAGCTCTTTGGATGCCCATGCAGTGCTTGTTTTTCTTTGGTGCACAGCTAAGCCCAGAGCCTCGTGCCCAGACTGACACATTGGAGGCACATTCTCTGCCCTGCCCATTGTCCTAATCACAGATTTTGCACCATCCAGTCTCTGATGAGAAATAACCCCATGGGATGCAGTTGACAAGACTCAGCCATGGTGTTTTGATCTGTGGTGATCCAGGGCTTTTTTCCCTGCAAATCCCTGGAGACTAAGGGCCACTCCTGTTCCCATAGGTGCCACCTTTGCAAACCAATCACACCGAGTCCCTGCCTCTCCCCTTCCAGCTCCTTCTCTTCCTTTCTCTCTTTCTGACATGCTCTATGTCCACCTTTGCTTCTTTTCGTCATGGTCTCCCTCCACTTCCACTGGGAGCTTTCCCCTCCCCACGGCAGCACACGCTCGCTACCAGAGCCTGCCTTGCCTGCTAGCTGTTGAGGGCTTGCCCGGAGCTGCCAGATGCTTGCACCTTCTTAGCTCTCATGGGTAGGAGTTGCTATGGGAGACAGGCAGAAAGAAAAAGTGCCTTCCCAGCAGCGCTAGGAGCCAGAAGTCTTCCATTGAGTGGAGAACACCCCCCTCTTGTGCTCCTTCCTCCCCTCAGCCCCCCTTTAGAGAGCACTCTGCAGAAAGCTGCCTTTGAAGCCCCTTAATTAGTGTCCCGCGTGTCCTGAACGGAGCCCTTCATTACCACCAGCAAGAGGCACAAATTGGCATGTGTTTCAGGTTTGGGCTCTGCGCCAGAATTTTGTTCCAGTCCCCTCCCTCCAAACCTCTCCAGCTTCCCTCCTCCTCAGCACACATGTGCACACACACACACACACTCGCTCTCTCACAGAAAAACACATACACACATGGGATCCTGCCAAAAAAGAGATATCCCCCTTCCAGCATCCCAGACTTGAAGGGAAAAAAGCAAACGGCAAAGGTCACTCCGGTCCCTGCCTCTCCCTGGCTTGCTCTTGGCTCTGCTGACCCTGCAGCATATGCATCTGCAGGTTGGGGGTCATTATCAGCCCCAGAGTATCTCTCACAGCCTGTGGATGTGCTCAGAGGGTGCTAATTAGTGAGAGAAGGGCTGATTAGGTTAGAAATTAAGTGTGTATTTTCTCTTCTTTTTTGTGTATGTGTGTAAAAATAGTGGAGCCAGATGGAGTCTCAGGAATGATGGGAAAAAAGGCAGCCAGGAGTCAAAGGAGGGGAGTCTATACCCCGTCTCACCTCTCCTGCGTGCAAAGGGCCCTGGGTGGCCAGGCACTCTGCAAACTCACAGCGTTCCTGTAGCACACATGCAGCCACCACACACGCCCTGCGGCTGTCTTGTTCTCCTTGGGTTTGAGCTGGACTTCTCCTCTCTGCACAATGTTCTGGAGAAGCTTTTTATGCCTGCAGAGCCTCTCATCTCCATCACCTCATCTTTTCCAGCTCAACCTTAACCTCTTTGTTTCCCCCCATTTTTTACCACAATGTCCTTCAAATCACTACTAGCAGCAGCAACCTGGTTACAGGCATCTCCACCCTTTCAGTGCCACCCCTTGTCTTGCCATTGTCTCAGACCTCATGTGCACCGTCCCCTTAGAGGCGTCCCACCTCACAGGGCCTTGCCCTGCCAGACTGAGGAAATTCAGTTTCCTAAATTCAATCTCTAAATTGAGACTTTGCCTCTCAATTTAGAACGCTGCAACACAGGACTCCCAAAGCTGGTTAGGAGTCCGATTTCAAGGAACACCAAGGCCTCTATGCCTGAGCAAACCCTGCTCCTGCCCTGACATCAGGCTATTTCTCCCCTGCATCCTTGCTCGCCTCACCTGTTATGGGCTGTGGGATAAGGAAGAATGGATCAAGATCTGACTGAATAGCTACTTTGCCTTGCTATAAGGGTATTCTGTGCTTTCAGCTCTCCAGGGAGCAGCTTTGAGGCTGTAAGGGGCAGTTGAAGAATCATCTCCTTCCTTCCACCTGACCCAAAGGAGATCTCTGGGTCCAGTACTTTGGATGCATTGGACATTGAGCTTTTCTCCAAAGTCCACAGTTTAGGTTGAGAATACTCAGGTCCCAGCAGGCTGGAGGAGAGGGAGGGAAAGAGACTGCATTTTGCTCTACAGCTTACTTTCTGGGGTGGGAATTGTGCTGGCAGACTCGTAAGAAGGTGGTGTCATGGTTGGAGGCTGGCATCTGCAACAAGACAATTTATGTGACATGAGGGCTCACTCCAATATTGGGAATGGAGGCCATCTCTCCCAGCTGGGCATATGACTGTTGAGACAGGGCTGAGTTCGTTTTGTTGATCACATCGGGAGGTAAGAACTAGTCACTATGATGTGCTGGAGGAGTATTTGCAGGGAGGAGTATTTTCTCGGCAGCCGGGGGGGGTTTGTGACCAGTCAGCACCATGGCTAACTGGGATGTGTGGACCCGATGGCAGAGGAGATTCTTTTGCTGACACAAGCTGGTGGGCCCCAGATTCTTAGTCTTAGCCCTACTAGAAAGTGTCTGGTGCACAGGGGCTTTGTATCTATGAAACAAGAAGTCTGGCTTCTTGGGACAATGGGAGAGTAGCTAGGTGACCCCCAGGTCCAGAGATGTATGTGTGGTGGGAAGAGAGGACACGTGCATGTGCTAGTGTCCCTCAGGCTGTGTGCTGTGAATATGACTACATGCGTGGCTCTTTTGTTGTTACAGGAGGGGAGTGTGTATTTGGGTACAATTTGGGCCCCGTTCCCTTTTCATCGCGACAGTGCTTTTTTACCATGTGGCTCCTGCAAACAGCCAAACAAACAAACAAACAAACACATGGGAACCCAAACTCCCTATTACCACCACATTGCAGATGCAGCCTGGTTTGGCCTGTATTTCTCCCGTTGCCACAGCAACGGTAAGCCAGGGAGTAAGTCAGAATATCCTCTCTGGTGCTCAACACCCCCATACGGCAAAATAATAGTGACAGTACGGAAAGCCTGGTCTGTCTCCCCTACCTCTCCTTTCCAAATCCAGTTCAGCAGAGACCCTCCAGAGACCTGTCATATTCCTGTCAGAGCCCCAAGGAGATCACAGGCTTCCTCCGTAGGGGATGAGGGAACGCCATCTTTGCTGTGACCAGCAATCGCCCTTATTCACTGCTTGAGTTGCCGTGTCTCCCATGGCGGGTGTTTAGGTCTGAATCAATGTTCAGTGTTCGTGGTTTCAGCTCAGCTGGATTTTAACAAGACAAGTCCCGTCAGCTCCACTAGAGACCAAACAGCATCCAAACCAGGCTTAGCAACCTGCTTCTTGCTTCAGCAAACTCTGCTTACAGCTGGGAGATACAGAGCCTTTAGAAAGGAGCAAAGCAATCAAAGCACATTTAGGACCAAGACTCCTGTCCAGCTGAGCTCTGAAATATGCTCGCTGGGACAGCTGCCAAAAGGGCTCCTCCAGCTACGCTTTGTGTTGGCCTTGGGCACTTCCAAAGTCAGCGATGTGCTTAGAAGAGAGATCTGTCTGCCCAGAAAGAAGAGTCCTTGGGAGGAGAGGAGGGACTGCTGACTCTTGAACGGGTGTGGGGCAGTCCTCTGGGTGCAGGGAAGAAGCCGGACTTGCATTTTCTACAGCAGCTATTTCTATGCACATCCTAGCCTGGAGATTTCTAGGTGCAACTAAAGCCCTGGAGGATGACCTGCATCCCCTTTTCTGCCAGCAGGCGATTATAGCGTATCCATCACTTGTACCTCCCCCAGCTCCGGCCACAAACCTTCATTAGGAATCTCACTGTGTTCTTTGGCTGGATTTCCCCTGAGAATCCGATTTTAAGGCTCCCCGGCGACTGCTGATGTGTAAATACAGTGTGCTTCAGCATGGCAATGTGATTGCCCGAGTGGATTGGAGCCGTTAACTCTTCAGCAGCTGAAGATCCTCCCCACGTCTCCTTGTTGTGACAGCCGCCTTGTTTCACAGGGCCACAGTTGGTGGGAGCCCAGCTTGGCTCTAGGCACGCTTACAGATCAGTGTGGATGGGGGGAACCGCAGGCCTCCTTATGTTTCTGTGGAGAAGGGAAGGAGAGGCAGGAGTGGTCCAAAGAAAAGGCAAAAAGGGCCATTTGATGATTAAATGCTAGAGCACAGCGGCAGTGTAAAAATATACATATATCACAAGCTTTAATTAACACAAGCGAAGGGAAAAGGAGGAAAAAAAGCCACTTTTTTAAAGGTTTCACAGAGACTATAAACTGGCAGCGGAGAAAAAAAACGTAATACATGCAAATTAATGGCATAAATTTAGGGTTACTTAACTTCACAAATGTTAACAAGCTCATAAAAAAAGAAGTTATTCTTTCCCAGTTTCCTGTCGCTGTTTGTTTAATTCTCTCTCTCTCCCTCTCCTTTTTTTTCCTGTTGAGAAGATTATGTTTTCAGTATATTCCTCCTAAATTAATTCTGCCTCTCTCTCTTCCTTCTCCCTCCCTCCTTCGTCTGTCTCTTTCTCTGTGCCTGCTTCTGTCTGTTCGCCTTCCTTTCCTGCCTATCTATCATATTCTTAATGTCCTCGTCATCATAGTATCTAGTCTTGTATTCAGTACTGTCTCATTTCTCTCCCTTTTTCCTTCCCTGGCTCTCCCCCGCTCCCACACCACACTTCTCCCCAGCTCTCAGCCGCCCTCCCTCTTCTCCTGTTTTGTTTTGCTTTTTTGTTTGTTTTTTTTTTTTAATTTTTTTTTTCCTTCTTTTCTCTAGCAGTCAGTGTAACTCCAGCCTGGTAATGCTATACACAACACTGCCAATTTCCAAACATGCATTTTTCCCTGCCACCGGCAGACAGAGAAGGCAAGGAGCAAATTAAGTGGTATCTGGCTGAACCGATCGTTTATCAACCAATTGAATGGCTGTTTGTTGCTGCAGACTGTATAGCTGGAGGCAGAGGTAAGACTGTGTGGGCAGGCTGCATTGGTACGCCATGGTCCCCCTTTGAAACAGCTGCCACAGTTCCCCCTACACCATCCCCTTTATTCAAGACTCTGCCTCTGTACAATGGTGGATAATAAAGGGCACGGTAGCTCCTTGCTGAGCCCAGGAAGTCATGAGCCCCTGAGGTCATGGTGTCTCTGCTTCCCGCGTGTTTCTTGCTTTGCTTACAGATAAAACTAAGTTTAGAAAACTCAGGCAATTGCCAGTTTAGCTCTGCCAAAACTCATTTCTCCGGAAAGAGGACATGCGCCTTTTGTTCTGCTTCTTTTCAAGCCACCAAGGACATCCCAAGTTGCATTACTCGTGACGTAACCCATCCTGTCCATGATGCTACAGCGTTCTGTTCTTAGGCTCTTGTTCTCATTGCTTAAAGGGAGGATGGTTAAAAAAAAAAAATCTCATTTTGACTTATGGACCAGACTGAGTCATAGGAAGACATCATTAAAAAAAAAAAGAGGGGGTGGATATCATCGTTTTTGGCCACAAGCCATCCCTGGAGCTTTCAAAGTAGCCTGTAAATATTACTGCCAGCCCTGTTTCAGTATTAGAGACAGCAATCCTGGCCAATAGCTTTTCTCCTCAATGGCCCAATTCGGTATTTCAGAATACTGGAGAGCAGAGGGGGAAGTCAGTGTTTTATTCAACATAGCAATCTCAGGGAAAGGGAGGTGAAATTACAAGCTGGAGTCCCTGGGCAGCAGTGAAAATAAGAAAATCCAAACAAGCAAAGTGAAAAAAAAAAGGAAAAGTCTAAATTTCTCAAAGCGAGAGAAAGGATGTTGGTGGGTGGGTAACAAAGAGGCTAGGGAGAGGAAGCACAGAAGGAGAATCTGTTGTGTTTGGAAGATGTGGGAACCGTCAACACAGATGTTGCAGAAGAAAGCAATTGAGAAGCTGAATAGGACTTGCATGGGTTTACAGTTGGGTGCGTGCTCTAGTATGTTGCTAAATGCAAACCTGAATGCGTGAGAATAGAACAAGAAATAATCGTGCGGGAGTCCCTGTGCAGTGTCAGTCTCTGTCCAGATTGACAACAGAGGCTTTTCCACTGATTTAGATCCTTGCTTTTCCTGGGTAGGAAATGAGTCAGGGTGACTACAGAGCTTAGGGTTTGGCCTATGCAGATTAAGAGGAGTAGTAAGGAATAAATAAAATATGGCATGTGCAAGGGTGACTAAGGACTGGAAGAGAAGTAAAGAACAATGTAGGGGAAGGAACAAGGGCTACGGTGAAGAATGAGGAGGGACTGCCAGATGAATTACTTGCTAGGGTTACCTGATTAAGCCTCTGGAGGGAGATTTAGAGGGATGTGGCATCATTCACTGGCCAGGGAGTGTATATTACCCGGGTTAGTGGGTGAGACATTTATGTGCCCCTGTTACCTGAGTGATACTCCTTTTCTTCTGTCCTTTCAGCTTGGAAACAGTCTGGAGCAAAGTTTGTTTCTCACTGAATGTGATTACTGTACCTTGGAAACCAGAGGTCCAATATCAATTGCAGCCTCCATGTACTCTGCTACTAGCAGCATTGAAAAAGGCAAAGCAACAAATAGGTGGGGAAAAAAAAGATTAAAATCTGAACTGAGCAAGTGGGGTGTTCTTAAAATTAAGTTGTCCCCTATTTTTGATTGCTTCATAGCTTGAATTAGCTTTGGCCAACATAATTAAAATGGAGGATGACAAGGTACTAGCAGAGACAATCATTTTGTTGGGTTATTTGCATGGATCATCTGTTTGTTGCATGGCTGCTGTAGGAAATGCAGCACCATGAGTAGACATATATAATTGTAGAGAAGGGGAATGAATAAACGTGTTTCAAAGAACAAGGAGAATTCTAAATGTCAGCAAAGGGGTATATGACTCACTCATTGGGAAAATACTATTATTGGATACGTAAGTAGGACTGTACAAAGCACTCAGGGGAGGGATGCTACTAGAAAAAAGGAGAATTAATAAGTGAAGGTAGCTTTTGGATAAGTGACAGTGAATGAATGAGGAGATGTGTTTTAAGTGCCATGAGCCAACACAGGGCCTGGAGTGAAAGCAGAGGGAGAATGCAGGGCGAGGGTGTGGAAGGATGAAAAGAGAGATCATGGACAACGAGGAGGAACATTACTGGAGACTGCTGAAATACAATGGAACGGATGAGTGTTTGTTAAAAAACTCTACTTGGCTTTTGGCAGAGTAATGGTGACAAAGTGTTTCTGTTCTACTGAGTTGGGATTAGATAAATAAATGAGGTGGAACTCCATGGGAGGAGAGTAAATGGCTGTGCTCAGGAGGCAGGAGGAGGCCCAGGACTCAGGTGGAGCCAGCCTCTGCAGAGGTGGGTTAGGATGCGATGGATGAGCGGTGTGGAGGAATAATGCCCCATTTTTCAAGAGGAAAAAGCAGTGTTTAATTGTAACAGACAATTTGTATAGATTATGGACATGGTTGAAATGAGCAGTGCAGGATCAAGGCATTTTGCATGAGCTCAAACCAGGCGTTGAGAATAATTAACTAACGCTCCTGGTACAGTCGATGACAAAGTTGCAGATTTCTTGACTCCAGAACATGTTGAACTTGAAACCTTTCAGTTGCCAAATCCAGGCACCATCCCAGCTGACCTGTCCCCTCTGTCTGTCTGGTTATCCTCGCAGCCTGAAACGCTGTGTGCTGGCACATCTGCCCAAGCAGAGACAGAGGAGTCCAGCCATTTGGTGAATGGATCAGCCCAGTTTACAGCAGGGGTGAGAGGATCTCCAGTCCTGCAGGAGGAGATTTCTGGAGCCTTTAGTTTGGGTCCAGCTAGGAGCAGCACCGGTTCTTATTTTGGTTTTGAAACCCCGAATTTCCAGCAAGCTGCTTTTTTGGCTGGCTTGGGTTGATTGAGTCGGTAGAGAGACAGATGTAGGTGGATAATGGGGAGAGGGGGTGGTAAGTGGCAGAGCTATTGCCTTAGCGAGAGGGAAGGATGCCGTATAAGTACTGCCAGTCCCCATTCAGTGAGCAAGTGGTGAGTCAGGGGCAGGTACTGAGTCAGCAAGAAGGCGGAGGGGTAGGTGGGTGGGCAGAGCACCCTGGCTGCTTCAGTACAAACCGCCCAGCCACACCACTGCACCCAGCTCCCTGTGGGAAAGTCACAGGCAGTGGTTCAGGCTACCACATCCCAGTTTCTCCCCTTCCCATGTAGTTCCCTGGGCTGCCCTTCTGAGACAGTGAGGCTTCAGAGAGGGTCCCTGGCCGTGGCCTCTGGTGGGCACATTTTTTCCTGACGTGTTTATGATCCTACTGGCAAACACTGCCTCTCCACGAGGTGTAGTGGTAAAAGAAAAGGAATGAAAACAGCTGATGAAGGTAGAGAGACCCCTTCAGCCTGTCTTACCCCAAAGATACCACTCATCCAGTCAGGGAGCTGGTGAAAGGTAGGAGCAAGGGGGAAGAAAAAAGAAAGAAAGAAAGAAAGAAATGAGGTAGAAACGAGAGTGAGAGAGAAAATATTTGAGATGAATAGAAATTACCATACGGCAGGATCCTGTTATTCAACCTAATTTTCAAAGGACTGCAGCTGTCGCACTGAGATAATCTGTTAATTATAACAGTCATTGTGTTTTGGCAATGGAAGAAAAAAACAGTCTCTAAACAAGGCAAGGTAGTGTGGAAAAGAGAGGGGAGGCACGGCTTTGTCAAAATGCATGTCAGATGTTAGCTTGAAACATAGGTGGGCGAGCTGGCCGGCAGGAGGGTCCCTCCCCGGCGGGGCTGAGCTCTGCCATTGCCTGGGATGGAGGATGGAGGGGAGGTGGAAGCAGCCATATGGAAACATAATGTCCTGTCCTGTGTGGGGCTACTCCTATTGCTGAATCCAGGCATGCATTGACCAGAGGAAGAGCTTTGAGGGGCTGAAGTATGCCCATTAGCCTGTGCTGACACAGCATTTCATTCTTGGTCACCTGAATCAGATTCTCTATGTCCCTCCACACCTTTCCTCTGCTTCTGCCCCACACCAGATCAGGACTACGTCTGCTGTATTTGAACTATCATCTGTAGCAGCTTCTGATTGACTCTCCATTTGCAGGAAACCTGAGCACAGGGTCTGACCTGTCTTTTCACATCTTGCAGACTAATGACTTGAGGTAATGACACATGACTTTCAGAGACACCCTGGCTGGGAAGACCATGCAAGGGCAGCCCCTTCCTCTCACTGGAATGGTGTCTCGACCTCTGGAGTTTTCATGCTGGAGATGCACTGGGGTGGCTGCTTGTCCTACTTGGAGAGAGGTCTCACTGCCAGTGACGGAACCTCTCAGATGGTCACCCAGGGGAAGGCTGGCTGGAAGGCAAGAGCACGTTGAAGGATGCTGGAATGCCGATGCTTGTGCCCCACAAGAGTTTGCAGGCCTGGAAGTATCCTCCACAGGATGACTGGCTGCCAGTGCACTTTGTGAAGTGATTGCTGCCCTCTGCCAGCCCAGAACCTCTGTGATTCCTTAGGCTCTGAGTCCCTCCAGCAGGAGACAGTAGTGACCTGTAATGCAAGGACTAACCCTTTTGATGCCCCTTCTCTGCTGTACCTGTAGGGTACCATGTTTGGGGACACTCCAAACCTGCACCACTGGGTTGCTGGGGATGTATTTAGCATGCAGAAATACTAGAGGTATTCTTTATTTTGAGTGAGGGTATCTCTTAAATAACTGGCAGACCTGCCATTCACAGCCAGCCCAGTGAAAGCTAGGCGCTTTCCTACAGTGCCTATTGTAGGAAATAGGGCAGCAAGGCCGGCACAGGACAGCAGAGGCATCACAGTGACCCTGAGGGGACAGGGGTCTTTGCAGTGACATCACATACAAGAGTTTCTCCTGGCCTCATGCCGGACATGCTGCCCTCCCCTGCAGCAATGCCCTGCACACAAACCGAGCCGCTGCTCCCCCCGGCAGCTCCCTCCCATCCACCCAGAGCCCCCACTCCTGGCCTGTGACCTGCGGCAGCTCACACGCACGCTCATGCCGAGGTGTTACTCTGTCCCTTTCCCCCTGACAGCTTGCAGAGAGACAAGGTCGTTCACTGTCCCCTACAGCAACTCCCTCCCCACACGCACATGCACAGAGCCAGCCCTCACACCCTGCTCCCTACAGGGAACACACACGGAAGGAGTGCTCCCACCCCTTTTCCTACAGACCTTCTCCCATACACACACATTTACACAACCACAGTCGTCTCCTGTGATCCATGCACGCCCACGCGCAGCCCGCGCTCCCACCCCATTCCCTATGGCGCCTCGCACACAGCCAGCACTCCCACCCCTTTCTCCACAGTGGCTGCTTCATGCAAACACACCATGCGCACACACATACACGCACAACCAGTGCTTCGTCTGGCTCCCCATGGCAATTCCTCCCTCCCCTCCCGGAGCCAACCCTCTTTCTCTGCTTCATAGAGGGATTAACCCACATGCACACCCGTCCTGCACATCCACCCCATCACCTATAGCAACTCCTCCACATACACTCCGCCTCGCACCCCCGGCGACGACGCTGCCACCCCTTTCTCGACAGCGACTCACCCCCAACGCACGCCCATGGCACCTGCCCTGGCAGAGCCAGTCTTGCTGTTGCACTCCCCATGGCAGGTCCCTACAGTCACACAGAGCCCACGCTCCCTCCCCATTGCCGACAGGAATTATTTCTAAGCCTTTCTACTGCCTCAGGTCTAGGCTCAGGGGATGACACCAAGGGGAATGGTGTTTCCCAGGCCCCCCTCTGCCCTGGAGGGAGGGTGATGAGGGCAGCGTTGTTGCTGCTAATGTTTTTTACGGAACCTGTAATCTCTTGACATCCTCTTCTACTTGGAGAAGGCTGTTCCCCAAGCCTAACACCATTCACACGCTCCTGTGGGCTGCTGCCACGGGCTGTCTGGGTGGAGCTGGCTTTGTGCAAATCCCTCCTAATCTTCAATAATCATATTAATATAAAAGGTAACCATTTCGCTTTGGAAAACAAAGGTGGCTCTCTGGCCTGCCAGGGAACCACTGGCATATGAAAGACCTTTCTGCCAGTATTTATCACTCTAAAATAAGATTTATGCTTCTAAAGCTCCCTTTTTTCTTTCATGCTTCTGAGCTGCTTCGTTTTTCTCCCCTGAGCTTTCCCATTCTCTCTTTCTTGCTGCCTAACAAATTAGGCATCTAATCGCTGTTGGGGAGGCGTGATGGGAGAGCAGAGGTTTTATATACAGCCTCATGTTGTGTTTTTTCATGGTTAGTCTTTAAGCTGTTTGGCCCAGCAAAGGTTTGGAGTCAATGGCTTAGCGTTTGCTTGAGCCTGGGTGCGCATGTACGGCAGATGGGAGCTTTGGGTTAACTTCTTCCCGTGCCCTGGACTGGCCAAAGGGCAGGACTGCAGAGCAGTGTGTCCTCGAGGCAGTCCTACAGCCTGTATTCCAGACCTCTGCCCTTCCTTTGTGCAGGGACCCATCATTGCTGGCTGGAATTTGAGCGCTGTGAGCATCCTTGCAGCAGTGTCCTGTGAGAAGCAGCTGAAATCCTGCGTGGCTTTGTGGGTTTCCTCACCTCAGCGTCCCGCTGGGATCCTAATGCTTTGGCCTTCCAGCTGCAGTTTGAGAGTCACAAGCTTTCTTCCCACTCATGACAGGGTCAGCCCAGCTTTCAGAGGGATGATTTTTCTCACAGCAGGCCCTGTGGGTTTGTATATGGTGAAATGAACCTGCCCAGAGTTGAACCATGAGATTTCTCTTGCGGCAGCACTCTGCCAAAACTCACACAGCCTCTAACCCACCCTTCAGCAGGACCCAGGGTAGCAGTTCAAGGGATGAAGGCTTTGTCTGGTTAGTGACATGAAAACACCTTTTGTTGCGTGACTTTCTAGGGTGGCTCTACAGCTTCTTTTTTTTTTCCCTTTTCTTTTTATGTTTTTGCCTAAGCCAGCTCCTCAGTCGTCTAGATTTTTGAAGCCACAGGGCCAATTTCGAATAAATGTAACATTGGGATGGATCTCAGAGATGCTGTGATCTTATGTGTTTCATGAAAATAGGGGGACAAATTAGAGAAGAGAGAAAGCGAGCCAGAAGCTTTCAGAGCCCATTAAAGGAAAGAGTGCTGTGTGAGCTCAGCCCTTGGTGGATATCAGAGAAGCTGCAGTAGAAGACATTACCCCTCTCTCTCACATACACACATAAATGTCTTCCATGTCACAAATCCACAGGTCATCAGGCTTTCTACTCCCTCTTCTCTTGGTCCCAAAGTTCTCAGTGTTTCTGGAGGACCTCTGGGCACAGACACAGGTTCCTTGCTGCATGACTTGATGGTAACTCCTGCACTAAATGGGAGCATCCCTGGAAGCAGCGGGGCTGAGAGGGAAGGGGCTGCTGTCGTTTAAGTGCCACACTCGTGCTGTGAGCTTCTCCCATGGCACTGTCCTTTCACTATAACCAGGGACAAAAGCAAGGACCATCTCTGGGTGGTGATGTGAAGCAGCTGCAGTGATGCTCACACCAGTGTGTGTTACAGAAACTATGCAGCAAGCATGGAGAGTCCCTTAAAGTAAGGCACCAACTCCCCCTACCAAGCGCCCCTGGGAAAGGCCTCTTTCTCAGAAAATGGTCAGAGAAATCCTGGAAGGACCTTGAAGCCAAGAGGGGGGAGGCAGAGCCCCTTGGAGATGGCGTTTGTACCCTGAGTCCCACCAGGAGCAGGCAGCACACCGAGCTGGGAAGAGGGCTGATGCCAAGCTGCAGCACAGAGCGAAAGAAAGCAGCAGGAGCTTTGGCCTGGTTTCGGGGTGTCCCCAGAGGAGCCAAGAGTGTTTGGCAGGTTTTTAATGCATGCTTTTCTAATGGGAGGCTCTTAGCACCGTTTAAGCAATGGTGGAATTAAGCGCTGGCTTTTCCAGTGCACTGGGCCCCAGGAGGACAAGGTTGACAGGATCAGAATTCCAGGCCCAAATCGCTGCTGTATGTGGCTTTTCTGGGTACTTTTTTACACTGTGGCCCTAGACCCTGTAACCTCTCTCAGTCATGGTCCTTCCACCCCCTCAGCCCCCAGCTTGTCTCTGTCCCTTATATCATACCTATCCACACTTTCAGTGGTTGCATTTTAATCTGCCCTTATACCTGGCAATCTAGTGACTGTACTCCTGTGCCACCCACTGTGCCACCTTGATCCCACAGCCAAAGGGTTGTCTGTTGCTATCGGGACATCCAGCTCCTGATGCAGACTTGGAGCTCTCCCCTCTCCATTTTGCCATCCCTGCTCTCTCCCCTGAACAGAGGAACCATCCCTGTGGCCTTCTGCTCTTTCCCAAACACTCTGGTGCAAAGGAAATGCCAATAGCATTGAGACATCCATTAGTGGGGAATAAACCGGAGGGAAATCACTGGGAGCTTGGAGCTGATGGGCTGACTTTGTGCCAGCCAAGGAGGGAACAGCCATTCATGGGCACAATGCCACTACTGTTCCTTGATGCTCTTGCATACGTGAGGATGGCCGGGAGCCAAAGGCATGTTGTAAGAGGAGTTATGTTACATTGAGGAGTGTTGGAACCCTAGAGCCGGAGGGGCCCAGCACGTGGGGGTGGTGATCCTGCACCTGCCCTATAAAACAGACCCCACGTCCCATCTTTTCCCCTCGCCCATAACCACAGCCTCCCTCCAAACCAGGCTCTCCACAACTCATGCATCCGCCCTCCTCGGCTCTCCTCTGGGCTGAAGTTGCTTGCCCTTCCTCTCTCTGCCAGCCCTCCATCCCTGCATCTTCTTGCTCTGTTGCCTGAGAATCAGGGGAGGGAAACAGCCAACTCCACTGTCAGCACCTTTCAGGCCAGCAGAAAGGACAGAGTGTTGCTTCCTTGTCTTTTTGGACTCCAATGCTATTTGATTTATGTTCATTTGGCTCTAGACAGTTGAGGGAGGGCATGGTGGCTCCCCAACCCTGGCGTCCCCTTGCCTGTGAATTGCCAGTGTCAGGGAGCAGCTGCTCCCTAAAGGGCAAAGGATGGCTGTGGTGGAGCTGGAGACTAGCACTCCTACAGGGTTTCTGTGGCAGAGACTGACGGCACTGTGCTGAGCTGGAATGGGGTCCTGGGTCATGGGCAAGGATGAAGAAGGCCACAGATTGGGCTGAACTCAGGGCCCTTAAAACCAGTGTGATGGTGGGGAGGCAGGAGCCACGGGGGGAAGAATGGCAGGGTCTGCATATTTCTTGTACATAGCCACTTTGGACACCCAAGGGGACTAATAAGTGTGGCTTGACAAATGGATTGGTCCTTCCTTTGGCCTGTGGCTGAGGCAAGGTTGCACAGCCAAGGTGGGAGGTAGATGGGCAGCAGATCTTCTCTACATGGTCCCCTTGTTTTTGACACTCAGCAAGGATAAACACTACCTTCATTTCCATCCACCCCCTAACCCAGTCAAAGGAAAGAGGTCTTTCCTTTCCGGGCTGCTGGAACATCTCCCCTTCCAAGCCCTCTATGTGCTGCCTGAGTGCAGTTCCCTGTGTGGGATGGGGTGGCTCTCAGCGATTGCTGAGGCTGCTGCAGAGGAACAGGGTCCTGGCCTCAGAGCTTGTCCCCATGCACCATGAACAAGCTACTGCAGGCAATGATGACTTCAGCACAGCATTTGGAGCAGCCTGCTCCGCCAGAAGGGGTCAAAGCAAGGGGTCTGGGATGTTCCTGTGTGGAGCTGGATATTGTGCACGGTGTTTGGTGAGGTGAGACAAACAGGCCAAAGCATAACACTCAGAGAGGGATGCTGGCTAAAATCTGGGGTGAGCTTTTCACTGCTTGCTCAGGGGCTGCCCCAGCCTGTGCTGGGGTGGACATATTTTGGGCACTAATGTGCAAAAATCATGACAGTATCTGCCTCTATTTTGTTCAGTGGAAGAGACCAGGCAAAGTGAAGAAACATTAGAGAGGAAGGTGAAGGGATGGTGTCGGGGATTGGCTGTATCTCTGCATTGAGTCACCTCTGGAAAAGGTGGAACAAGAAAGGGGACTGGCGCTGAGGAATAGCAGAAGCCTGTGGGTCTCAATCTGTGGAGAGCCAGATGTGCCTCCTATCTGATACATCTGGGGAGACAGTGTCAGGAAATTATTTCTTATTGGATTATAAGGCTGAGAAACAAAGCAACAGACTGTAAAAACCTCTGCCTTCTGCTTCAGTGCTGGCTGATGCAAAGCTGAGGCAGCAGCTGGAGGCCATCATATGACAACCATAAATGACATGAGTTTGTCGGCCTCAGACGATGAGCTGTGAGGAACAGAAGATTTTTCTCTGTCTTTTCAATTGGTCTAGCTCTTCTCCCCCTCCCCTTCTCCATCTTGGCTTTACTTTTGGATTATTGAATATTTAAGTGTTTCTCTGTGACACTATCTCTGATCCTTTAATCCAGCTGGCCTGGTAATTCCACAGACCCAAATCAGCTCAGATTTCTCCACAGACGTAAGCCTTGTTCCTCAAGGGTTCACTCCTCCTCCATTTATCTTCCTTCATTTTATTTCTGCCCTTTGTGTCTCTGTGCTAGAAATTGGTTCAGCTTTTGCAGAAAAAGCTTTGGCGATATCTTTAGTGAGCAGCCTCCCCCCAAAATTAAAGGGGCAAGAGGGAATCTTTATTTTTCATTAACTAAGAATCCTTTTCTCTGTATTTTATTGTTTTCTTTCTCCTCAAAATTAAAAAAAAAAAAAAAGAGAGAGCTGTGCCCGCATGTTTTATCTGCTGTATGAACTTATTTCCTCTGCACTGCCTGAGGATACCCCTGCCAGGCTCCCATCTCAGGGCAGTGGGAGAAGGGTTGAAGCTGCAGCCAGAAGGAAGGGTCCTCCAGGCTACCTTTCCCAGTCAGAACCAGGAGCTTGCCCACAGCCCAGGAACACATTGAAACAAATGTCCCTTTGCAGCTGATTCCTGCTAGGTGAACTGTCCCACAGTGCATAGCCCCCAAGGAGAGGTGGCAAAGTAGAAAGATGGAAGATGTGCACCTCTCTTTGGTGGGGGATAGGTGGGTGATGTGCTCCAGCTCAGGACTGCTGGCATTGCTGGGCGAGAGGATGGAAGCTGGTATTTGACATGCCGCCTCCACCCTGCACCCCCTCCAGCATGCTCAAGCCAGGCTGGATCAACTCAACAGCCTTGTCCCTGCACCGAGAGGCAGGAACAGTTTTTAGAGCACAAGTAGTTACACGTGGCTTGAATTATTTATCCCTCTTGCAACAAGGAAGGAAGGAAACAATAAAAAAATATTGTTTGGGGTTTTTTTTTTCAGGCGGGGAAGTTTGTCTGCATTTTCCTTACTTCATGCATTCTCTGTACGTCATTTTCAGGCAGCAGAAAATCCGTGCCTTTGGTTGTGCTTGGGGTTTGTTTACATCAGGAGTTTTGAGCCACCTGCAATAATAGCCTTTTGTTTCCCCTCCCCTTCCCCTTCTNNNNGTTTCCCCTCCCCTTCCCCTTCTCCCCCCCTCCCCTTCCCCTTCTCCCCTCCTCCTCCCCGCCATGGCTGCCTTGCCCCAGGTCTCCTGCTGTCATCACGTTTACTTAAGGGAGCCCAGATACCCTTCTGCATAGCCCTGTGATACGAGATTATACATCATGAGGGTTCCCTTCTCAAAGGCTTATCAGCATGACAGACAGTCCCACTCCTCCCTTGCTTGCACCCTAATGCTGTCTCTTCCCCATCATCTCCCTCTTCTCATNGAAGGTGGAAAAGGTGGGCAAGTCGCTCAGGAACATCAAAGATTTGTTATCCTCGGTCTGAATTTTTGTTTAGAAAAGAAGCACAAGGGAGTTCCCTTCCAGACCAGTCATCTGTGGTCATAACTTTTGAGTGCTGGAAGCAGATTGCACGTGTTCGCCCTGCTCCATGCTCCTGGTTTGACCCAGAGGGCAAGAAGAAATAATGGTGACAACACCTAAAAGGACTGGGGTGCTCATGCCCTTTCATTGCTAAACCCCCAGTTACTGTCCCTTTCTTTTCCCTCTGCCCCTTGATTTCCTTTTGCTTTGGTCCTGAAATTTGGGGTTGGTTTTTGTTGTGCTTTTTTTTTTTTTTCTTTCCT